>VDFB02160633.1:0-11209 GCA_007258455.2 Sequoia sempervirens | reverse complement strand
TGATAAGATTGGGCTTATGTTACTTTCTTTTGCAAGTTTGTTTGTTTCACCATGCTTTCAATTTCCTTCATTCTTTCCATTGGTCCTTTGATGATCTATAAGCAAGAAATGATATCTTTAGGGAAGTGTATGCTATTATAATTAAGTAGAATTTCATATAGATTCTTGGTAATAAAAAAGATCATGTTTGCTCATTCTTCTTAGTTAATAATCTCTTCCATGCAATAATTCTTCATAATGATTTTTCTGCACTTTTAAGTGAATCCTCATCCAACGACACATTTAAGGTTTAATCAATGTTGCAAATTCATTTTTTGGTTATTTTTTAGAACCAAGCTGATCACTAGAATTACGTATGGACTTTTCCTTTTCCAATAATTAGTAACTCCAAAGGGGTTGGCCAATGAATGAGTAAAATTTCCAAAAATCCTACACTTTGGGCTTTGTCAAACATGGGAGGGTGATCCCACAATGTATATTCAAGGATTGATGTGATGTATGTTTAGATACATTGTGAATAACAGATAATTCATTCAACAAAATAATATATGAAAGAGTTGGCGGTTCTTTTAGATAGCACACTATATATGGAGAATGAGAGAAACAAAACCCATAATAGCATGACTAGAATGATAATCCATCTAAAAGTTTTGTAATTAAAGATTGATTTGCTGATGAACTAGCCCAATAATTGAATTATGAATAATATACTAAAACCAGTGTCTTATCCAAAACATAGAGTCAATCTTAACCCATGCAATATGATAACATCTAAACATTAGCAATATATAGTTAAAGAAACACGTCATTATATAGTACTTCCTCATAACATTCTTGATCACCACTTCTTAGAGATATCCTAGCACACAATTCATACGAATCAACAATCTCATTCAAGCACTTACACTAATTCATTGAATTAATAAGCAAGAGTGAAATTATGTGTCCACTGAAAAATAAATGGAGATGAACAACATAATACTTGATTATAATCATTCATAATCCACTGAAAAATTATAGAGGATAGACAATGGCCATGAAATTAGTATCATTTTGTATTGTATATGCTATCCTGTTATCAAAATTACATACATAGCTAAAAGAATCCTGAACTTAAGACAAAAACTTAAAATATACTCAGTATTCCTATTACAATTCACTGTGTCAATTATTTTCAACCAACCTTGCTTCTAGCCCTAAATTTTTTCTTATAGAAATGAAAGTGAAAAACAAGCCTCAGGCCAAAAAGCACACATGTCACAACACTATTGGACCGCTATAACAAATATTTCATTTTCAGTTACACTCAAACTCTCAGCTGGTGGGAAGAAATATGAGTCAAAAACAACCCTCATTTGTTGTAGAGATTCAGTCCCACCTTAAAAAAGGAGTCATTTCTTTGTTACAACAACTTCAAAATATTCTCCATGTGCTTAAAAAGTTTTATCCACTGGTAAAACTAGTCAACCAAAATTTAAAAGCATGAAAAGTATAAAATGAAAAATACTAAAGTGTCCACATCAACATTTTGTAGCACCCATTTTAAGTTGAGGAGAGAAAAATATTTTTCAATACTTTATCAAAAGCCTAATTTGTACTATTTTTAGGCTATATATTGTTTCTCTCATATCCATTATTCACCATGTGCATTATCCATCCCTTTACGGATTCACTCAGTATACCTTTCTAACCAAGTGATGTACTCCTCTTCAGTTGGCAACTTCACATCCAATAAACCCTGCACCTTTGCATTATGTTGAGTGTACTTGGCATCAATTAAGGCCCTGGCCTTTCTAACAAAGATATCCATTTTTGTCTCAATCTTCATCATTGTGTCAATATTTGAATTTAGTAGGATGTAGCTAGTCATAGTTAATGCCATCATAGCTATTGTGAGCATTCCTCCCAAACTATTCCTCTAGGTGTCAAATTGTTGCAACTCACCTTTTTGATTCAATATCAAAGTCATACCCTATTCTTTCATCTCTCTAAGTAAATTCAACTTACTTTGGAGTTGCATACCTAGCTTTCCATGAAAAGTGGTTATCTCATTAACTGGATCAATAGTTTGCAAAATGTCAAGAATGTTAGTAGGTGGTTATTTCATTTAAAGCACCCACCCTAGTACTCCATTTAATCCATTCATTTTGGAAGGCTTCCTAGACTTGTAGATATTTCATATTTGCTTCATGAATATTCTTATAAGTAACCCATACATCATCAGCTTTGTTGACCAATTTAGTCACCCTATATTTCAATACATCCTCAAAGATTTCATTGGCCACCTTAATAGTTTCAATTTTAGCCTTCTTAACATTTTCCTTTTATGTACTTAGCTAATCATTCAAATCTTTGATTCTCAAGGCCAATGTTTCATTGTCTTGTGTAGAAAAGTTTGAAGAAGAAGAATATGTCAATGATAGTGTCCTTACTGAGTGACTAGCTTGAACAGTGGCTCTCATCTTGTTTATTTCATCTAAGGCCTTATTATATTCTTTCAATAAAGAATTGTACTTTTTATGAGAAATTTATGTGGTGTCCACATTGAGCATTGTTACATGATTAGTTAACTTAGCTACTTGGATAGGCATTATGTATGTGGCCCTCTTCACCACCAAGGAACCTATAACCTCTTCAATAGGTCTAGGAACCTCATGCTTTCTAGTATTAGGTGCCATTGACCAAATTGCAAGAGTATGCAACTTTGGACTATATCTAGATCCAAACACGTTATCCTCAAATTGCTCCTCAAATATTGAAGCATGGGGGTCTCTTCCTACTATATCATATGCTATAGCTAAGGTGATAGTGCATCCTGGTAACAACATGATTCCATAATCTGTGACAATTTTCCTACCCTCAACGAGGGTAATAGTTGCAATCTCAGCCATGATCTTTTCTTCCTCTGCTTTCTTAGATTCTTCATGTTGAGAAGGTTCAACACTAGCCCTTTCTAGTTCAAGCCTTTCTTTTATCTTTTTACTCCTCTACTGAACCATAAATTCTTGAAATTCCTTAGATTGGACAAAATTATCATCTGAAAGGAATTTATCACAATCCTTGACCCTATGATCATCATCATTCTCTTTATCATATTGCCATTTGAAAATTCTATTAGGGAGAGCTTTTGAACCAAAGGTTTCTTCAATATTAGGGGGATGGAATTTCTTCTCCGCCCCCTCATCTCGTGGCACATGTTTTTCCATTTGTTCCTCCCTAACTTCTTGGAAATCTATAGGCTACTCTAGGATATCCATAGCCTGAGGTTGTTGTTCAAGGAGAGCATGTGCTTTATCAATAGCCTCTTTTACCTTCAGCTTGAAATCACCATTTTGATAATCCCTTAGCTTTTTGAAAGCTCTTTCAAATGGGTCTACAATTACATCATAAGGACTCACATAAAAGGAATTCCTTTTCATGATACTCTCTTCAATGTCCATTATGGATGTCTGTTCCTTCTTTCTAGATATGACAAACTCATCACTTGTCAAGTTTCTCAATACATCATCTATGTACATGAACTAATGATGTATTATTGATAAGTTTTTATCCCTTCTCTTTCCATACACAAACCATTTTCGGGTCAAAAATCCTAACCTCATGAAAAGGAAACCTAATATTATTCACCATGATCCCAAAATTTTCATACCCTTAAGGGGCAGTAACTTTAACGTAAGAAAAATTGCATTTGGGATTCACCACAATAGCCTTCGTGTGCTTTTTGAACATTTCATAATCCATAAAATCAATCTACGACATGAGTTCCATAATAGCCAATCTATTAGAGACATATAGGGACAAACAATGTGGTGCCACCTTAGACCCATAAGCTCTGATTAGAGTATATTCTGAATGGAGAAACCAATCTACTCAATTATGTGTTGCATTTGATCTTTGTATATCTTTTCGGTGCATGACACTTCTAATTGCTGGAGAAATCTTGTGAATAGGTGCTAAACCCATCACCTCTAGGATACCAAACCTTATAAAAATATTAAACATGAAATAATTGGAAATGGGACAATCCTAAAAAACATTATTCTCATTGTCCTTTAATCTCAATTTCAACTTCCATTTCTAGCCATAATCACCCTCAAATAGGAGCGTATACATTAACAATGAATAATGAGGGAAATGCAAAGGGATAACCTCTTTCTTCAAACTGATGAAATCCTTGTGCATTTGTTCAACAACATAGGTGGAATAATCAAAACCAGTGTTCTGATTATGATCATGTACATCTGTTGCCATCATCAACAAGTCAGGGGCTATCCTCACCTCAAAACTTTGAGCCAACACATAATTTAGGAAATAGTAGGTGTTCTTGAAATAATTCACAAGCTCTTCACATTCAAAAGGCTGAACATCCTTATGGAGAAATATCTACTTACTCTATGTCAAACAAGTAGTGTATTTTTGTATGCAAATATGTTATACTCATATTCACCATATAGCTTTGCATGCTTAATTTTCATAGTATAATTGGGATTTAACCCTTGAATACCTCCACAATCTTATCCCTTGTTACTTCAAGGATCACATCATCATTTTCCCTCCTGATTGTTTTGTCAGTGGGATGACAATGCCTTGGCAACTCCATCATCACGTCCACCTCCACAAACACATTTGAAACCACCAGCTTCCCAAGATTTAGTTCCCATAAGTAACATGTTGGCTTGCTAGAATACTTCTTGTTAAAAGCATATAGGAATAGTTACCACCCGCTCTGAGGTTGGTCCAATTCACAAATTTCATCAACACTATTAATTAATTTGGTGGTCACGACAACTTGACCCGTAGGTCTCTTGCCAATTTGTGACCCTCCTTTCTTTTTCCTTCTTTGCACTTTTGGACCTAGTTGACGTCACAGGAGTACTTGGTGTAGAGTTAGATACTGCAGGTGGTTTCAGCTTAACCACAGATGGAATATCCTGAGTTTTAAACCTTTTAACCCTTTTTTGTTTTGGTTTCCTCTTTGGTCTAATCTGGATTCACAGGCTCTAGTTCCTCATGTTTGCAATGCAGTATAACTAGGATCTACAAATTTTTGGTAATCGAAAGACCTACCTAGGTAAAAAAACTCCAAGGCACCACTTATAGAACAAAAACATTCCCAAACCTTGCCTAGCATATATCACCCAAGTTGAAAATATTCAAATGGAAAAAACCACATGCAAATTGTCTCCCCAATTCCTATCACCCTTCTAAAATACTATGATTTAATATTTTAGATAGGAGGAGATACACAGTTTGCTTACCCTGGGTGAACATTGATACAATTGTGCTGAAATATTTTGCTAGAGCTTTTCATTTTTTCATCTTCTGGTATTAATCTCCACCTCCAAGCAGTTCCAAATGTGTGGAAACTATCTACCTTTTTATGGCTGAGAGATAGACATACCACCATTAATGTTTGATAGTAAGTTCAGCAGGTGGTGACATCTAGCCGTTCACATTCAAACCGGTTGTGTTTGGGATTTAGGTGTCATCAACCTTGTAAATCCTTTATTTTTATTATTCTCCTAAAGTGTTTTGTACATTTACCCATAAGAGGTGAAACTGTTTGACCATAGTGGTGAAAGAGACTATGTAAATGCAGTGTTACCGTTACCGTTTATCCTTATGGAAAAGGACAAATTAGCTAGGTGTCCCACCTTGGAATCTTCTAAAATAAGGTTGTGGGTCAAAATAGGGTGTTGTAAGAGCATCTATGACATGCATGCAAGTTGTCATAAGATGCTATGACAGTATGACAGATTCCCTATGACAGAATATGCTATTTTTAGACCCTAGGCGCCCATGCATAAAAGATGCCTTATGACAGCTGTAAGAGCATCTGTAAGAGGCTATTTTTGGTATTTTTGACCATTTCAAGGAGGGAGGTGTGGGTTTTTCTAGGTGGTATTTCTGCCTATTGTTTGGTGAAACCATGGTGGTTTTCATCCTCACAAATCTCTATAAATTGGGGCCTTGAGCTAGTGTTATAAGAATTTAGTTTTGCAGGGTAACAGGGTGCTGCTAGATTTATAGGGAATGATAAGAGAAGTCTATTGCTGCATGTAATATTGAAGATTATCAGTAATATACTTGCCTCTCTTTCGGTGGTGGAGTTTTTTCCCTTCGAGGTTTCTCCGCAAAATTTGTTGTTGCATGTGTTATATTGTTCTATCTCTCTCTCTCATTCTTTCTTCACACTAAGGCTAAGGTTAATCTACATATTTCAGATTTGCATTCACACATTTAAGTTCATATTGCAAGCTTTCTTCACCTTGTTTTTCAACATATTGATCACTCTACTTTAAAACCATATCATTGGTTATCAATTCACCTTCCTAATTTCTTCTTTGATTTATATGATGTCCTCAGGATACTGGCACATTACCTTTTCATTTAGTAGTTGTCACTTATCACTGACACATTTCATCCTTCACTAGTTCTATCCATAATGCAAGCATCAACATGATGAAATCTGAGCCCTTGAAATTATGGCCCATCCTCGATCATGTTCAATTTCCCATCGTACATCACTAATTTAACTTTGAACTCTGGATCACATCAGCAACATGAGATAAAACGATGAAGCGAGATTAAGACATGTGCATCTACATGAAAATCAATGATATAGAAGACAACAATCATAAGACCAATTCAAATTTGTGAAAGAAAGTTGAACAAATGACTCCATTTCTCATTGCTATTTTGAAACTTAAGTTTTGGAAAGGATCTGCAATGAGTGATAGGAGAAAATACAAAAGCACTAGGGCTATCACTTATCGTTAATTCTCCTCATAAATTTTGCAAGTAATTAGTGATGAAGGATCCCATGGATTACATAGAACACTTGCACTGCGTATCGCTAATACAAAACTTAACATTCAGAACCCATCTGCAATATGTGAAGCATAGGAGATATTTCAAATCGCTTATTGCTATTTTGAAAATTACAATCAACACAATCATCTACAATGAATGATGAAGAGAAAAGAAAAAGCCTAGAGGCCATCGCTGATCAATAATTCAATACTCAAGGTTCAAGAATTATTAGTGATAAGCGAAAAATCAATGATATAAGTAGAAGTAAGAGCATCAAACATCATTGATTCATATGAAGAGCTCACAAAGGTATCCATGATGAGTGAAACCAAAGAATTACCACTTGTCGCTTATCACCAATTTAAACATACCTTTCAGAAACTATCTGCGATGAGCAAAAAAGAGAGATGGCTAATGGGACTTAAGTGAAAATTTTTAAGAATGTGCCCACAAGTTGTTCTAATGAAGGGGACCATCCTAGGACAATGTAGGAAAAGGTATTCACAAGATTTTAAGTCATAAAATGCAAAGGATGTAAAGGCCAAAAAGGCCTTTTATTGAACAACCTTATATTAAAAAAGAAGAAACTAAAACCTAGGCATGAGGGACCGGTTACTCCATGATAATCCATGACATAAGATGTGTTCATATGATAGGAAATGGGCAACAAAAGATCAATGAAAAATTAGAACCCTGGCATAAAACAAAAGCTTGAGGGCTAATGAAGGAAAGGTTCAAGATAACACAAAACCCTACAACAATGATTATAAGCAAAACCCTAAGCCTTCAGATACCAACCCAATATTGAAAATATAGCAATATTTTGAGATGGAACATAAAAATTTTGCAGGTTCCATTAGTTCCATTCCTTAATTTTCATGCAAACCGTGCCTTCTAGTTTGGTCATCCCAGTCACCATTTCCTTTGTTAAATAGGTATTAATTTAATGTTCTATGTCATTGGTGGAATCCTTGCTTGGGGCTTATACTGGTAACGGTCTCATATTACCTATTTCTCTTTGTATGTAGCAAACCTGAGTTTTGTAGATCGTTCAATGAGTAGCTCTCACTGAGTTACTCATTTCCTTCATGAACCTTCTTTTATGTGGGCTTCATCAAATCTTGTAGATGTATATATAAGAAATTATAGGTAATTGTGGGTACCTCTATGGTTATTGTAGTATAAGATTCAACAGCCGAAGCATAGATCTTCATTATAGGCATGTCTAGTGAATTGCAATATACCACTATGGTTGTGTCGTGAAGAGTATGAATTAAATAATCAAAAGAATAGATTTTGTGTTCATTTCCTAGCTGTTTCCTTGTGATTGGAATCTGACAATTAGATTCATTTGATTTTTTTAGTCCCTTTTGTATCTACAAAAAACTGTGAAGAGATCTAGTTTACAAATTTGAATCAAAAGTTAGGTATATTCATCAATTTTTTGTTTGGGCTGCTTCAAAGTTAAGCGCTTGTCAATGTTAATTGGGTGCTTGGATTTCTTACGCTACTACCTATTTTTGTAAAGATTTGTATCACCTACTTGGAAACTATCTTCTAAACTTTTGTTCCCTTGTTCCATCATCCTTGAATGGTGTCTCAAAATCACATAGTTCTTAGTGAATCATTTACATTTTATTTTGTTGCACTATGATGGCGATGGCTATTGGAATTCTACTGGCTTAGGTCATCGATGCTACCCTTAACCCCCTGTGATGTATTCTTCCATATAACTATCTTTCAAGGAAAAAATTAAGAAACCCCCCCCTCGGCGAAGCTGTAAAATCCTAGCGAATCTTTCATACTTCTCGAGAAAAATAATTTTAGAGGCAAATTTTTTCTTTTTTCGTGAAAAAAATAATCCCCATTGGCGAATCTTTTGTAATCGCTAGAAGTCTGTGGAAAATCCTGGCAAATTGCAAATTCTTTAAAACCACTAAAATATTTTCATTGGCGATTAAAATCTATTTTCAAACCAATAAAATATTTCCATTGGCGAATTAAACCTATTTTCAAACTAGAAAAAATAATTTTGTTGGCGATTTTTTTTTTTTTCAAACTAAAAAATAAAATTCATTGGCGAATTAAACCTATTTTCAAATGATTAAGAAAAAAACATTGGCGAATTAAACATAATATCAAACTAATAAAAAAATTCATTGGCTAATTAAATTCAGTGGCAAATCCACTACCGTTCGATGAATTTTCAATGGATGGTTGTACTTGCATTCCAGAAGTATATCTCTTAAGCACTAGATTTGTGAATGAAACCTCCAAAATACTTACTAGAACCATTAGATGTGAGACCGCATTAGAGATCAAGGAGTCATCATTGTAATGAAATTAATCGATAAGGTTTGGATTTTGGCGATGAGTGATAGAAGAACTTAAGTGGCAGAAATATGCACATGCATTAAGTTTGTTTTAAAAGAGGGACTACCTAGAAAGAATGTAGGACAAAGGCTTAAAAAATTAAGAACATTTTACACAAAGGATGTGGCACATCAATCTAACCATGACCGTTCGATGAGTTTTTTATGGACGACTTTAGTTGCATTTCGAAAGTATATCTCTCAAGCACTAGATTTGTGAATTGAAACCTCTGGAATAATAGTAGAATAGTTAGATGCGGATGTGTGGTGAGATCAAGGGTCATCATCATGGTAATGAACCCGATGGGTTGGATTTTGGCAATGAGCGATAGCATAAAGTTTGTTTTAAAAGAGGGACCGCCTAGGAAGAACGTAGGACCAAGGCTTAAAAATTTAAGAATGTTTTTTTTTATCAGTGATACTTTTCTATTTTATTAATTATAAAGAAAAAGATATAGATTCTATAAAGTTCGCAACATCCAAAAACTACCAAAAAAGTTGATCGGTGATACTTGTTTATTTTATTAATTATAAAGAAAAAGATACAGATTCTACAAACTTAGCAACATCCAAAAACTACCAAAAAAGTTGAATAACTAGCTCAAAAACTAGAGTATCAGAACTTCCCTAAACAGCTACGCCTTTGTACTACCCAAACGAGTAATGACCTATACCCAAGAAATAGAAAGATTACAATTTCACAGCCAATCCAAGCTTAACCCCGAAATTTTGACACAGAGGCTAAAAAAAAAACAAAAAACTACACTTTACATTAACCATTATTACTCATTCTTCTTCAAAGACTCACCCATCTCCAGCAGTAGTATCTCCTTTAACTGTTTTGGCTTCTTCCGCAGACGCAATCCCTTCTTTTCGCACATCTCCTCTCTGGCAACTTCTTTTAGATTTTCTATTGTTTCCTCTAATGCCATTAGCTCAGCACGGATTTTAAGTGATTTCCACCCATGCTCGGCTCCTTGCCACCAGTCTTTAGTGCGACCCTCTGGCCATCTGATAAAGAGGTGACTTAAATCTGCAAGCTCTGGGTCCCCACCATTCATTCCTTCTATTTTTACCAACCCTACTCCTAGTATCGCCCATTGCAGAATGCTTTCCATGTCGACTAAAAAATATTTATGCACAAGAGTTTTCATTACTCTCCTCACCTCGTTCACTGGTTCTCCAAAGTCTAAACCCCAAGCCATGACCAACGAATAGATATCCATATTCGTTCTGAATCTATGTGTCAATTTTTTGAATCCATCCCCCAACATTATTTGAACTGCTTGCACCACCTACTCTTCCTTGTAGAGAAATAAACCTCGCAGCCTCTGCATAGATGCTTTACCCACAAAGGGGTCTAGCTTCCTCCACGATGTCATGGTGAAATTGGCCTCCATTGCTTTTTTGTTTCACTGGCTTCCAACCTATCACCCGTCGCCGAAAGGATACAATCCTATTATCCTTACACTCGAACTCGAAGAAGCATCAAGGGTGATAGGTGAATGTCATTATAACACCTCATTTCACATCCTTCTCCATAAATGCACCGTGCTTGTCACCTTTCCTATCTTAATTCACCAAAGTCGAGGTTTTGGTACTTTTCCTAACCTTACTACTTTAGTAACTTAGTTGCAAGTCTTTCTTGGTCATCTTTGTAGTCAGTGGGTCAGAGGTTTCAAAAAATTTGAAACTTCATACTTTGGTTCTAAGGTTCCAAATTTTAGCGACCAAGCGACATTATGGACCAAGACCGTTCGACGAATTTTTGATGGACGGCTGTAGTTGCATTCCGGAAGTATATTTCTCAAGCACTAAATTTGTGAATGGAAACCTCCAGAATAACACTAGAACTGTTAGATGTGGACATGTGGCGAGATCAAGGATCATCATCGTGGTAATGAATCCAACGGGTTGGATTTTGGCAATGAGCAATAGAAGAACTTAAGTGGAAGAAATATGCATGTGCATTAAGTTTGTTTTAAAAGAGGGACTGCCTAGGGAGAACATAGGACCAATGCTTA
>VDFB02160632.1:0-25062 GCA_007258455.2 Sequoia sempervirens | reverse complement strand
CTAGAAATAAATACATGGAAAGGAATTATATTCATACTACAAGAATGTAATGCAAAGCCTTCTAAACTTAATCAAAGCAAAAATCATGACAACTATTACTAAGCGACAAACTATGAACTGGCCTTATGCTATAGGAATAGACACAGGGATGGATTCTCGATGTTGTAGGAACAATATAAGACTGAGTTTGCATTGAAACTTTCAAGAATGAAATCTAACTCATAATCAATAGGAAATAAACAACTAACTACAGATACTTACTAAGTGAGGCCCCTCAGCAAGCATCAACAAGCTTATGTAAGAATTAATCTCAGAACTCCATCAACTTTTATTCATAATCTTGAAATCTAGTACATGAATTATTCTACCTGTGAGAAAATTAACACAAGAACATTGCTTCTTATTACAATACTAATTCTAACACATACTGTTATGTTACTCACTCGCATAGGAGGAGAACTTATTTATATCAGGAGAACAACTAACTACCTAACTCTATCAGAGAGAAACATGGACATGAATACATCCTAAAATCGAGGAACATATTTCTCATAAATGAAAGCATATTTGTTCAACACGATTCAAAGAGAATTTAGTTGTCCACTCTTCCTAGATTGATGATCATCTATATTTCTTCCCAACGACTCGGTTAGGGAGTCTTTGCTGGAACAACTTCCTCAATGTCGTGCTAGAAATGGACTTTACTGTAGGGTCAAGATCTGCTGCGCTTGACTCATTCATGCTTCCTTCAACCACCTATGATGCACAAGGAAACATAAGCGAAAAGAAATCATGCATGGAAACCAACATGATACATTCATTAATCACTCATTAAATCCATTTCATCATTCAAAAAGCACATGCATTATACCAGTCATTTGGAAAGTCAAACAGGGTAATTAATATGGACACATGGATATCAAGCTACACGAATATAGGAATGTGTGGCTACAGGATTCTACCTAATTTTGAATACAAAGTTTTTAATCAAAGTGTTAAAACAACCATTAGTAATAAAAGTCAGGGTATAAAAAATACATTATAATACTCAAATTATGAGCACATTTTAGGCTCATCAATGAACTCAAAGGATCATTAATCAACTAGCAAACAAACTAGAATGACTAATGATGAATGTGAAATAAAAGAGAAAACTTCATAATTGCAATAAATGAAATTAATGTAGCTAAATAAATTTTGCATGGAAAAAATATTCCAATTACGCACATCACTCATAGGTTAGTACGATCAACATCACATTCAACTCACAACTCATAAATTGTAATTTATTGCAATAAAAAATAAATGTAGAACTAAATGAAGAAAATGTTCCTCCCTTGATTACAGCACAATGTACTCTTCAAGAATCAAACCTTTACTAAATTGTTCTTCACCCAAATATAGGAGTCTTTTTCCTTTCCTTGATGGTTAGCAATTAGTTGTAGCAACACTTTCTTGCCACCTAACCACTCATCTTAAAAATTTATAGCGAGGAAATAATAAATAGTTGGAATGATTACATCGCTAATGATAAGACTTCAAGCAATTTCCAAGTATTTCTTGATTAACTCCTACTTGTGGGAGTTAATTCTTGAGTGGTTTGCATGTTTCATATACTTAAGCATTAAATAACTTTTGTAGAGGTGCAATGGAAATGCATGTGCAAGCTATCCAACTAGGAGATCAATTGGGAATATAGCTTAAATTCCAGTCATATCAATAATTAATTTTGACCACATTTCCATCCTATTACCTTGGTAATCTTCAACTCAAATGTCTCACCAATCTTCTATAAATTTAATAAGTACTACCACACTTTTCCAACTTGAAGTGTCAAACATGGTGAGTGCTCAAAGTGATAGAGTGTCCATGAATGACTTCATTGTCATTGAAGAGATTGAATGCATCCCCCTCTTTAGGTGTTTATCTAACCAGTTGAAAGAGGTCTTTTTTGTCCAGAGAGAAGTTGAAGAGGAGGTGTTGTGCGGCATACTGGGAGAGGTGTTTTTTAACCCAAGTGCATGTGCACAATGCTACGCTCCTAGAGTGTTTTGTGTACATTTTTATTCACACCTTCGGGCATTGTGACTGGGGAATGAGAGCAAAAGAGCACCTAGTTTGACCTGAGTTTCTCCACCAAGTCAATGTAACCATCACTGGTCTTAGCAACTACCCACAAAGCGGACTGGTGGGCAATGCTATCTGCATTATGACTGCGACCCAAAATGATGCCACTGAGGAAGTAGTGACCCTTCTTCACACAGGGCTAATGAGGAACAATATGGTATTGTTTTCCCAATTCCTATAGTCTTATGAGAACATGTTGTCACCTACCCAGATAGAGCGCCTCCAGGTGGTGGTGTAAGCAATTTTTGTGTTTATGTTTGCTTTGTGTGCCTAAAAAAAATGGTATTTTGATACTATCCAACCCTTTGCAATCAACTAGTGAATTTTGTATCACCACTAGCATATATATATAATAAAAATATATCAATTTATAATTCTAGTGTCGCCTCTCTTTTTATGAGAAATTATTTCTTTGATTTTGATTTCATTTGTTGTATCTGAATGGCATCTACTTATTCACTTCTACACAAATGTCTTGTCATTTTGAACTAGAATGCACCTTGATAAAATAAACCGCACTATGGTTTCTTTAGTTTCTTTTGAAAATTTACTTGGGCAGTAATATGGGGAGTTCACAAAACTAAGAAACATACCTCCCATGGTTAATGAAACCACTTAAATTCCCACACAGGCTTGAAAGACTTCAAAACTTCTCATTGGCGATCTTTTCAATGAGTTCACAAACCTTGAGTATGGACCACCAACCTCTCAAATCAAAGACTTAGAGTATTCGATAAGTTACAATAATACCCTAAAACACCACCCTTGATAAAACAAAGAAGTGAATGACAAAGGGTAGTAAGATGGGAAGTTAGACAAGCTAGTGAAAACATCGCCCAAGATAGTGATATCTAACAAAACACTACCCAACTTAAGACTTAACCAAAATTTTGGCATGGGGGTGTCAATTTTAAGGGAGGGACCCAAAATCTAGGTAATAGTATGTAATCGTGAAATATTAATGTCATAGCTCTTTGATATGTTGCACCTATGTTCTTCAATTCGAAAAGGCATAACCACCCAACAAAATGTCCCCCAAGCTGTAGTAAATGATATCTTGTATTGATCTTGAGGGTTGATAAAGATTTAATTATATCTAGAAAATCCATCCATGAATGACAACAAAGCATGGCCCATAGTCGAATCTACTATCATGTCAATATTAGGAATGGGAAAGTCATATTTTAAAGATTCTTTATTAAGATCACAAAAATTTGTACACATCCTAATATGGTTATCGAGTTTTACAACTTTGACAATGGTTGAGATCCATGGAGAATAGTGAATAGGAGAAATAAATCAAGCTTTGATGAGATTTTCAATCTCAACCTTAACCAATAAAGCTATCTTAGGATTCATCTTGTGTATCTTTTATCTTACTAGTTTAACATCTTGTTCAAGGACTATGTTGTGTGTGACTATCTTAGCATCAATACTCGACATGTCTGAATAGGTCTAAGCAAAGAGTGCATGAAATTAATGTAATAATTTTGCATGATCTTCTTGTTCATCCTCATCAAGACACTTTCCTATTTGAATAATTATTTCTTCATTAGATGTGTCCATCGGTATGTTGATTGTATCTCTTGTAGGTAGTGCATTTTTTCTCAAAACTTCAGAGATATGTTCTTTTTCATCTCTGTCAACATTACTGATTTCCTTTTCTTCATCTACTTGTTTAGTACTAACCATAGCACAAGTGACTACTTTATTTTTAGGGGAAGTTGGTGACTTATCATAAACTCCTAACATTTCTTTCAAGGCTTCACCATCTTCAAAATATTGTTGGAACACAACAATCTATTAAGAGGGGGAGTGAATCAGGAGATCTTAAAATTTAGCTCTTAAAACCTTTTGTGCATACTATTTTCTTTAACCCTTAATGTGGATATACTAAATGTGCAAAGATATAAACATGCACACACACAAAATCCCATAACACATGATATACGTGGAAAACCCAAGATGGGAAAAACCATGGTGACAAAAGTTGCTTGAGTCTATTGCTCAAATCCAGTGTCACAAAGAAATATTATGTTACAATTTTTAAGGGTAACAACCCTAAGGAGACACCAATCCTATGATTTAGGAGTACCAACTCCCTACGCTGATCACCAACTTAGTTATCTAATGGGTCCAACCAATCAGATTCACAATGATAGAATTACAATTTATTCTACTAAACACAATTCACTATTGCAACTTACCTTGCAACTATACAAGCTTTGTTGCATTAATTGCAACTTACTCTCTATTTTGGTGTTGCAATCTCAACAACACATACCCTTCTCTACACTCTTCTACTATGCACTTAAAAATTTTTATGTTAGAAACCAAGATCAGATTTGCAAACCAGAAAAGACCTTCCACAGAAGAGAAAATTAGAAAAAGTAGAGAGGTTGCAAAATGTGCAACATAATATTATTAGAGAATTAAATAATTACATGATAATGATTTGCTTTATAAAAGCAAAGATGCATAACCTAATCTTATCTTGAGCAACAAGATAGCTCAAAAGATAATGATGAGAATTAATTAACCTAGGAAATAAATAATGCCTAAGTAAATTTATGCAAGTGTAATTAAATATTAATTACACCAACACTTTATTCTACTTTCATAATATTAACCCAGATCTAAATCTTTGTTTTTGTTTGGGTTCTACTCATTCAGAATGTTCATACTCTGCCTATTGTACTAATCTCTCATCATTCTTCCTCTGTTGCATTCTTAGAAATACATGACTATGTTCTACTCTTTCTACCCTTGTATACTATTCTCACACCATTTGCATACAATAGATGCAACTTCTTCTTTTGCAATTTTTTTATTGTCTTCTTTTTCTTTTTTCCACTAATCTGCAATTACTACCTCACAATTCTCACCCCTATTCAGATCATCTAGAATCATGTGTTTGGGTTTCCTACACCTTCTATCTTCACCAGCAAGATTCCTATTCATCTTGATCCTTGCACCACTCTCCAGCTCATCTAGAAACAACTATCAGGATTTACCAAATATCTTACTTCACGCCTTACCTCTGCATCAAGCATCATGACATTAAATTCTGTCACAAGGAATTTTCCAAGAATAACATCCTGCAAAACCCTAGAATCAAATATGCATTGAATATTATATTCTATTAAATCAATCTAATTTTGATCTTCATCATCTTAGCAATCTATGTCATCACTTAGCATATCAAATCTTCATCAATAGTGGTCGTAGGTACAATTGAACAAATTAAATTCATTCATAGTGTCGATTACCAATCGAAACCCTCATTACATGGACTTAGTCATTGTGTATCTCCATCTTTGAATTTGGGTCATCTATCTACTTCTTCATGCCATGATTCTCTAGCTCTTTGTTCATCTCAGCACCCTTAAAACATGTTCGCTAGATCAATCTTCTTTAACTGTGTGTCATTGATCTTCACTAACTAGTGATCATGGTTAGATCTTTTCCCTTTGATCTCTAGTGTCGATCTCCTACACACATCGCTTTCCATGGACAAGATCCGCCAAGACATGCATCCAGATAATCACCATACAATTCACAATAACGATGTGAATTGGTCTATCAAGCAATTGCCCTTCGCCATCTTTTTGCACATCACTGCCCACCTTTATCACCTTCCTATTGGTTCCCACCTTCAGAGTGTCGATGGGACTCAAAAACAACTCCACCCGAGATGTTGAAGTTCCTTCGATGGTTTTCTATCAAAATATTGAAGGGACCAATTATTTTTGTCCTACCAATACTCATCCTCATCTCCAATGAGATGCCTTCGAATTGGAACCATTTGATCAACCTCGATCAATGCCATTCAATCTCTATTGTTGATCAATATTCACCACTATGTCGAAGGGACACTAAACCATCTCCTCTCAACATGATGTATTCTCCTTGATGTATCTTGTATCCTTGATGACACTAAACCATCTCCTCTCGATCTCCAAGGCATGATCACGACCGTTGATCATCTTCACACCATCTACATCAAAGGGACTTCAAAGCAACTCCTATCGATATGGTGCAGTCTCCCCAATATGAACACACGGACTTTGTCAACCTAGAGCACTAGCTAAAGGGGCTAGTCACAAAATGACTTTAATGACATAATTTATAACTTATGCGACTATTTACCTCCAATAGGAAGTCAACAACAAAATAGAAAAATTGTTAGAGCACCATGACTATAAAAACCTTAGGGTTTATTTAAAAACCCTAGTTTTGACCAAGAGCATAAATAAATCCATTATGAGCATTCAACACATCATCTAAATCTACAAATTATATATTTGGAATGCACTCAAAAAACCCATATCAAACTTGCTGCTTGTTTCGCCTATCTTCTGGAAGAACCATCTGCAATAGTATGTCAACATTGTATGACAATATTGCAACATTTGTAGATACATGCTCCTATCTTAATCATTCTACACCAACTCTTTTATATATTGATCCTCTGGTCTTCATGGCATCCAAGCACACCATTATTCTACCATTTTACATCAATGACACCTTTTGTCATCATGCCAATCATGCCAACAACCATTTTGGGGATTCAGGTTCACACATACCACTTGCCACTTATTGGAATTTATGGCAAGTCATAAGCCTTCCTATCGACCCACAAATACCGAAACCTTTTCAGGGGTCAGGGTTCGGGTTCCCTGCATACTCCATACTCCTCTTTTTCATTAAGGTGTAAGCTTTAAACCTAATGCTTGAAGTCCAACATTTGAATCCTTTTCGAAGGTCGGAGGTCACTCTTTCTTTTTACCGCACACCTTCCAAATAGTTAAGGCATAAGCCTTAAGATCAAATTTTGAGTTACCCAAACCATTTTAGGGTTCAAAGGTCAGGGTTCATCCATGCCTTCTTCCATAAACATAATGTTAAAGTGTAAGCCTTAACCCTAAAGCCTGATTTTAGATACCTTGTAGATTTAATAAAAAATGACTAACTCTTTTTGACATCAATCAAGCTCATTGTTACAATCTCCCCCTTTGAAATCAATGACAACAATATTCGAACAATCTCCCCCTTTTTCATTGATGGAAAAAATAAATGCTCAACCTACAGCCAATGGTCTGATACCAATGATACAAATCACTAACTCTTTTTGAAATCTATAAGATGTCCTTTTGAAATCAACTTCATTTCATTTTTGATCTCTCCTTTTGACATCAATGACAACAATATGCCAAAAATCTCCCCCTTTGTCATTGATATAAAAACTAAATGCTCAACCTGTAGTCAATGGTCTGATACCAATGATGGATAATCTTTTGAGCTCACATCTCCTTTGCTCATCTTTATGAGCATTGCATACTTTTCTCCCATGCTCAATTGCTTGAGCATTTGCACAAATTTCTCCCCCTTTGACATCAATGGAAAAGGGTCACACTCCTAAATGTCTTGTATCAAGTCACCATGTTGTAGCCTTCAATTCTCCTTAGCAATGGAAAAGAGGACTTTTTCTCCCCCTTTGACTGATACAAACTGATACCAATTTATGCTCCCATACCAATTGTTGCTCTCAACCTTTAAAAGCAATGGAAAAACCAAATGCTACAACCGCTATGTGCCAATTAATGCTATCTAATTCCAGTTGAAGTTCCATTACATGCTTTGAACCAATCAGGTCTAATACTAGTTGCAAATGTTTTCCCTTTATGCTTTGTACCAATTGATATTCTAGACTACACTTTATCAAGTATAGCATTGATTTGATACCAATAGCAACTCCCCCTTAGACCTTGCTCCATTCTCTCCTACATACTCAAGAATTTTCTTCACTTTGGGCTTTATACCAACTAAACTCTCTATACCAATTCACAATGGACTGACAGCAATTGGAACCACTCAATACCAGATGCAACAAAAATAGTTTGAGAGTGAATTTGCAAAAAAACACTCGCTCAAACATATATTTGCTTCTTTTGCAAACAAGGAGCATTTATTTTAATAGAGCACTCACTCAACTTCTCTCCCAACTACAAATATTATTTCCTTTTAACAAACCATACAAGGAGAAAAGGTGTAACCATAAATCTGCAACCATCAAGTTATTATAAATTTTTAAAACTTATCTTACCAAACTTGATCTATCCTTTCATTTCCAAGGATGAATAAGATACCAATTAAGCTCCCCTTGGACACATGCCCTATCACTATAGATTAGCAATGTAAGGCAGAAGCAACCACATTGAGTGTTGTCTATTGACCTTTCACTCTCCACACCATCTTTGGCTTATTTTCTATCTTTTCAGCCTTCTTCCCAACATGTGAACTTTTGTTCACTCTAGGGGACATATTCCTATTATTATTTTGTGTTATTGGTCTTACACAATTTAACCTACAATTCTCAACTATGTGACCAACATTATTACTTTGTAGCACATTACATTCATATTCATTACAAGAGCAAATGAATTTATATTCACACATTTTATGCTCCTTCTAGGTGCAGTTCTACATTAACAATCCTTATGAGAAAACTGATTACATGAATACTAATAACCATAGAAAAAAGATGAATACCTAGTCATATCTTTTCTTTGTACAGGATGATGGGATCTTCTTTGATTTGAAATCTTGGCATGTCTCATCCTTGTGAATATTTCTACATCAGTTCCCTTGGTATGTTTCCTTTTCAATTTTCCAAGGACTGATTTCTTCATCATCTTATTTTTGTGGGCTCCTTTAACTTAGCAACAACATCCTTAACTAGTTTCCCATCTCTAGAGGCATTTTCCTTGGAGCAACATCTTTCTTTTGCTTTAAATTTTCTATATAATTTTGTAGAAGCATTGGTAGAAGGACTCTTCCCTTTCTCAAAACCAAGGCCAACTTTTTCTCTAGGTGTTGATGGATTTTGTGATTTCACCAATTCATTTAATATCTCAAAGCCACCTTTCAACTTTAGGCCTTTATCAATCTGATCTTCAACATTTCCTAACTCTTTTCTCAAAGTAGTAATTTTTGCTTCCAGCTTCATGCACTCACCTGATTTAGACATAGTTCAAATTTGACTACACCTATTATCTTTACTTCTTCCACCTGCATCTTCAAGTTGATCACCATCTGATTAGATTCTTCAAGACTTTTGGTCAACTAATCAATCTCCTTTTGTGCATGCAATTTTTCTTCTTCATTCTCCTTCCTCAAACCTTTAATCTCATCTAGAGCATAGATGAGTTTACCTTCAAAGTTAAATTCTTCTTCTTCTTCTTCACCAAACCTTTCAACTTCTTCATCAAAAGTTGTTCCAAAATCCTTGTCTAAGGATTAATTCCCCTCAATCCCACATGCACCTTCATGTTCATCATTTGAATTGCTACTTATATCAAATAACCTATGTTCTTTTCTTGTATCCAAATTCTTCTTCTTTTTACTTTTATTGATATTTTCTTGCTTAGAATTATGTTTTTGATCATGAATGTATTCAAAAGAAAGATAAGCAGTTTTACCTCTACATTTATTGGAGCCTCTCTTTAGTATTCTGATGAAATCAGCTTGCTCCTTATCAGTCTCCTCAGATCTAGAAGTAGATGCTTCTATTATCTCTTTTCTAGCTACAACTTCTCCTATGAATGTATCTACACTCTTCTCATCTTCACATGTATTCAGACTTTCAGACTTGCCTCCATATGTCTAAATCTTGGCTTGAACCTTACTATCATCACCTTCATACAAATTCTTTAACTCATTCCAAACTCCATGTGCAATCTCACAATACATAACCTTGCAATGCATAGATCTAGACAAACTAATCATAATGGAAAACCTTGCTTTAGCATCATCTTGAAAATCCTTCTTTGTAGCCTCAGTAGTTGGAGGTGTAGCAAGAACCTTGTATCTCTTCTCAACTAAAATCCACACATCAGCCCCTAGTAATTCTAGATGTGTCTTCATTTTGCTACTCCAACACTTATAGTCTGACCCATCAAAGAGAAATACTTCTTCTACAGATGAGCCTTCCTGACCAACCATTTTGATTTTACCTTACCAAGATCTACTGGAGCTAATTAAGCTTCTCCTAGGGAACTTGGGGCTCTGATACCAATTGTTTGAACACAACAATCTACTGAGAGGGGGGTTGAATAAATAGACCTTAAAACTTAGCTCTTAAAACCTTTTTTGCAAACTACTTTCTTTAACCCTTAATGTGTAGATACTAAACATGTAAAGAGAAACATTTACTCACACAAAATTGCATAACACATGATATATGTGGAAAAACCAAGATGGGAAAAACCATGGTGACAAAAGTTGCTTGAGTCTATTGCTCAAATCCAATGTCACAAAGAAATATTTTGTTACAATGTTTAATGGAACCATCCCTGAGGAGACACCAATCCCATGATTTAGGAGCACCAACTCCAAGGAAGCACTAACTCCTTACACTGAGCACCAGCTTAGTTATTTCATGGCACCAACCAATTAGATTCACAATGATAGAATTACAATTTTTTCTACTGAACATAATTCATTGTTGCAACTTACTATGCAACTATACAAAACTTTGTTCCATTCACTACAACTTACTATCTATTGATGACGTTGCAATCTCAGCAACACATCCCTCTTCTCTACACTCTCTTCTCCTCTACACTTAGAACATTATTTGTTCTACTCATAATATTAACCTAGATCTGAATCTCTATTTTTGTTTGGGTTCTACTCATTTAGAATGTTCATACTATGTTTGTTGCACTAGAATCTCTCATCATTCTTCCTTTGTTTTATTCTCAACAATACATGACTATGTTATGCTCTTTCTACCCTCATAGGCTATTCTCGCACCGTTCACATACAATAGACGCAACTTATTCTTTTACAATTTTCTGATTACCTTTTTTTTTCTTTTTTCCATCAATCTACAACTACCTCGAGATTCTCACCCTTGTTCAAATTTTCTAGAATATCATGTTATGGTTTAACACACTTACTATCTTTACCAGAAAGCTTCTTGTTTATCTCAAGCCTTGTACCACCATCTATTTCATCTAGAAACAACTATCAATATTTACCAGGTATCTTACTCCACGCCATACCTCTGCATTGAGCCTCATGACATTAAATTATATCATAGGGAATTCACTAAGAATAGCATCCTGTAAAACTATAGAATCAAATATGCATTAAATGTTATACTTAGTTAAATCAATCTAATTCTAATCTTCGTTGTCTTATAAATTTGTGCCACCGCATAGCATATCAAATCTTTACCGACATTAGTCGTAGGTGTAGTTGAAAGAATTAAATTTGTTCACAGTGTTGGTTATGAATTGAAACCCTCATTACATGGACTTAGCCATTGTGTATCTCCACCTTTGAATCTAGGTCATCGATCTACTTCTTCATGCCATGATCCTATGGCTCTCCATTCATCTCAGTACCCTTAAAACATTTTTGTTAGATCAATCTTCTTTAACCATGTGTCATTGATCTTCATTGACTAGCGATCACCATTAGACCTTTTCCCTTTGATCTCCATTGTCAATCTCCTACATACACCACTTTCCATGGACGAGATCCACCAAGACACACGTCTAGATCATTTCCACGCAATTCACAACAACAATGTGAATTGGTTTGTCAAGCAATCACTCTTCACCATCTGTCTGCACATCATTGTGCATCTTTATCACCTTCCTATCGGGTCCCACCTTTGGAGTGTCGAAGGGACTCAAAAACAACTCCACTCAATATGTTGAAGTTCCTTTGATGGTTTTCTATCAGAATGTCAAAGGGGCCAATCATTTATGTCTTGCCAATATTCATCCTTCTCTTCGATGAGATGCCTTTGAATCAACACTATTCGATCAACCTTGATCAACACCATTCAATCTCTATCATTGATCAAGCTTCACCACTATGTCGAAGGGACACTAAACCATCTCCTCTCGACATGACATCTTCTCCCTGATGTATCTTGCAGCCTTGATCACCATCATTGATATCCAATATATGATCACAACCCTTAATCATCTTCACACCATCTACATCAAAGGGACTTCAAAGTAACTCCTACTGATATGGTGTAGTCTCCCCAATATGAACACATAGACTTAATCACCCTAGAGCACTAGGTAAAGGGGCCAGTCATAGAATGACTATAATGACATAAATTATAACTTATGCAACCAGTTACCTCCAGTAGGTAGTCAAAAATAAAATAGAAAACTTGTTAGAGCACCATGACTATAAAAATATTAAGGTTTATTTACAAACCCTAGCTTTGATCGAGAGAAAAAATAAATCTATTTTGAGCATTCAACACATCATTTGAATCTGTAAATTATATATCTGGAATGCACTCAGAAAACCCATATCAAATTGTTGCTTGTTTCACCTCTGTCTTCTGGAAGAACCCTCTACAATAGTATGTCAACATTGTATGACAATATTGCAACATTTGAGCAACTTTGCAATATTTGCAGATACATGCTCTTGTCTTCATCATTTTGCACCAACTCTTATAGGCATTGATCCTCTGGTCTTCATGACATCCAAGCACACTGTTGTTCTTCATTTTTACATCAATGACACCTTTTGTCATCATGCCAATCATGCCAGCAACCATTTTGAGGGTTGGGGTTCGCACATACCACTTACCACTTACCAGACTTTATGGTAAGGCATAAGCCTTCCTATCGACCTACGAACACCAAAGCCTTTTCGAGGGTCAGGGTTTGGGTTCCCTACATACTCCATACTCCTCTTTTTTCACTAAGGTGTAAGCCTTAACCCTGATGCTCGAATTCCAACATCTGAAGCCTTTTCGAAGGTCGGAGGTCAATCTTCCTTTTTAACACACACCTTCCAAATAGTTAAGGCATAAGCCTTAAGATCAACTTTTGAGTTACTAAAACCATTTCGGGGTTCAAAGGTCATGGTTCCTCCATGCCTTCTTCCATAAACATAATGTTAAGGCATAAGCCTTAACCCCAATACCTGATTCTCGATACCTTGTAGACTTAATAAAAAAGGACTAACTCTTTTTTACATCAATCAAGCTCATTGTTGCAATCTCCCCCTTTGACATCTATAAGATTTTCTTTTGACATCAACTCCATTTCACCAAGTTGATCTCTCCTTTTGACATCAATGACAACAATATTCCAAAAAGCATTTTGATAATTCATCATGTGTTGTATTTTGATAATTCCAAGGAGGGTGAATCACTTTGTTGAAAAATTCTATATTAACCAAATTCATTCCTTGAATTAGAGCTACATCTTGGATTTGTACTAGGAGGAACCACAACTTGTTGCAAGGTGTTTGAAGTATTACTATGGTATTAGGTGAGGCTTGAATAAGATCCCATAAGGATATCATAGCAGTATTTGTAATATGTTCAACAAGATCATACTCTTTCCACTATGTAGAGGAAAAAGAGGAGCACTAGGAAAAGATGGGTTGAGGTAATGGTAATGAGATGGAAGTAGTTTGTTGTTGCCTATTGTTCCTTGTATTATGTGTGTGAGCAACGGTATTGTAACTTGGTTGTTGTGAAACATTGTTACTATAAATTTTCCTTGTAAAGTTAAATATTTCTCCTAGACTTAATGTTTTATTTTTAGGTGGTCTCTAAGATGTTTTTTTTGAACTTGAGGTTTATGTGAGGGTGGGTAAAGGATAAGTTGGGGTGTGATTACATTAATGTCTCTTTATTTTGGTTTATTATGGCAAGCCTTAGTGGATGAACCTTGTGAGAGGAAATCTTCAAGGACTTCATCTAACATGTCAAAGTCATCACTACTAAAGGGCTTGAGGGATATGTTAACTTGGAAAAATATATTTGACATGATCAAATTACTATGATTTTTCCAACGGTTTCATCAATTTTTGCTTGTTTTGTTTGTTTTGTTTGATGTTTTTGGTTTTTGGTTTATGTTTTCTAATGATTGATACATGTAAACTAATATATCTAAGCTATGAAATGATTATGAAAATAAAAGAAGAGTATAGAAATATAACGCTATCCTCAAATGAAATATGCAATGAATTTTTTCCAAAATGTTAGAAGATCTAACTAAAGAAGCAATAACTTAAATTCAAAAATAGACTGTTTCAGGAAACCAATTCTTAGATCTGAAAACAACAACAAAAATGTAAAATAGAGGCTAAAAATCACCCAAAAACTTGTATGAAATGGTTGTACAGGGACTCATTCACCCATGGGTGAATGGGTCCTTGCTTGGGGTTTTTTTAAAATGAATTTTTAGGATCTGAGTTTATTTTATGTGAATTTTGTTTCTGATTACAAATAGGGGTTTCTATAATAGGTTTTTCTAGATTAAGGGTGTCTAAATGCAATCTCAAGTAAGGTCAAATGATGAACTAAATGAATATTTTTAGAATACAATTTGAATCTAAATCTAAACTTAGATGATTGAATGATGATCTAGATGTAAGTAAAATGCAAAATGAATGCAAATCTAATACAAATTTTCTAAATTTTTGTGAATTTAGTTGATGCAAACATGCAAATTTAACTCTTAAATGCAATGATCACTAATGAAAGTTTAAAGAACCCTAAATATAGTGCAACTAATACAAACCTAATGCAAACTAGTGCAAAACTTAGATCTAGTGTTGAAATGGACTCCAATTTTTAGAATTTTGTTGTACAAGGTCAAGTTCACCAAAATGGAAAGGTAAGTCCAAAGGGTGAAAATAGGACCTATCTTCCCACATTCATTAGGAAATGAGATCCCCACTATGAATTGATTAACAACCCTTAGGTGAACCAACCCAATGTGAGAATCTTCAGGTTTCCTTATGCTTGAAGGATGCAAGTCAAGGTCAAACAACACTTTTGGGAAGAAAAAATAAAAATAGAAAATCAACTCCAAAATGCAAACTACCACTTGGATCTTGTTGATTAAGCATAAAACTAAGAGAAACAACAAAGATTCTAGTAGATCTGGGAAAGGATAACACTGTGCACCTATCATAAAATGTTGTTTTTGCAAACCTGTCAAGGACTCATTCGCCCATGGGTGAATGGGTCCAGGTATCCTATTCTGAGAAAGTGTAAATCTGAGATTTAATTCCTATACTTCACTTTTTTCCTATACTAGATCAAAATTTTGTGTGTTCAATTCATGTCGGGTTCACCATAATGAAATGAAGAAAAAAAAGGTTTCCCAAAAAAGGAAAGATAAGTCCAAAGGCTGAAAATAGGCCCTCTCTTCCCACATTCATTAGGAAATGAGATCCCCATAATGAATTCATTAAAAAACCTTAGGTGAATCAACCCAATGTGAGAATCGTCAAGTTTCCTTATGCTTGAAGGATGAGGGTCAAGGTCAAACAACACTTTTGGGGAGAAAAACCAAAAATAGCAAATCAACTCCAAAATGCAAACTACCTTGAATCTTGTAGATTAAGCATAGAACTGAGAGAAACAACAAATATTTTGGAAGATCTAGGAAAGGATAACACTATGCACCTGTCATAAAACACTTTTTATGCAAGCCTATCAAGGACTCATTCACCTATGGGCGAATGGGTCTAGGTCTCCTATTCTAGAAAAGTTTGAATCTAGGATTTAAGTCCTCTACCTACACTTCTTCCCTATACCTTTGAACCTTTGCTCCCAGATCTAAACCTATGATAAATCTATAAAACAAAAATTGTTGTTTGGTGGTGGATGGGGGTTTGCGTCGGTCAAACCCCTAGTTTGGTAATTAAACCTTGATGAAAAGTATAGATCTAAAACATGAAAGTGTGTGTAAGACCTAATCTTAGGTGTGTCTAAGATTATAAGAGCTCAAATGAAAAGAAACCCCACTCGAATTTGTTAGAATAGGATGCCTAAATGAAACAATGAATAGTGACAAAGACCTACTTTGGGAGATATCAAATCACTAGCTAATAGATCACAAATTTGAATATACCTTCCTTTAGGTAGAAAGTAGAATGATAATAGAAGATAGAATCACTTAGGAAACAAGTCATTAGGCTTGGTTGAATGGCTTGGTACATCTCCCAAAACCTAGAATCCATCATGATCCTCCATAGGCATCTATCATCAATCTTTGACAATGCTTGATCTTGTTGACAAAATGAGCTTGAAGACTTGCAAAAACAAATAGAATGCTACTCTAAGACTTCAACTTTGAATGCTTGATTGATTTCTCCTTGCTCTTGAATGTAAATCCTTGTGATCTTGTGTGAATATCTTGCTTGTCTAGTGAAAAATGATTGAAATAATTAGCTTTATAGGCTTCCTTTCTAATTTCCTTTTTATTAGATCCCAAAAGTTGACACTTAGAATTTGAATTTAGGACCTTAAAATGCCACCAAAAAAATGTTTAAATTTAATTTTGTAAACTTAAAGGGGGCCCATTTTCCCATGGGTATCAACCTAAAAGCTCAGGACCTAATTTATCTTGGGGCATTAAGTTAATTGATAACATTTATTCAACACAGGTTAAATTATCAAGAAATAAATAAAATAGGCTTTAGGATGCATAATAAAGGGTGGGGCCCATTAATGAGGTTTAAAAATGCATAAATGAAAGGTCACTAAAATAGGTCCAAACTAAGTGTGAAATTGTACTTTCAATTAGAAATGAGTACAATTTTTTGCACTACATAAGATAAGTTTGTTGAGATTTGATAACATTGAAGAATATTGTTTGAATTTTTTTTATAAAATTGATAATCATGCAAGTATTTTTTGGATGAAGACTACGCCCTTGTACTTCCCAATTGAATGGGATAGAAAAAAAGATGAATCAAATCTTAATTGAAAGAGTTAGAAGTATGTTAAGTGGTACATAACTAGATCAATGATTTCAAATGAAGGCTATAATCATTTCTTATTATTTGCTTAATTGATCTCCTTGTTAAATTTTGTTGAATTTTTTTTTTATAAAGTATGTGCTAATAAAAAATTGTCATTTTTATATTCAAGAATATAATGTTATGCTCGGCTTATGTTCACAATCCCTAGGAAAATTGATCTAAACTAAATTGGCAAGCTCATATATGTATCTTTGTTGGTTATGGTGAGAGTATTAAAAGTTATAAGCTTTGGATTCTTCTAACTTAGAAAATAGTTTTCTTAAGAGTTGCAATTTTTAGGGAGTTTAGAGCTTATTTAGGTGAAGAAAAATTGAAGGAAAAAAAAGGAACAAGAATAATGCACTTATAAGAAAAAAAATAAAAGTTGGAAAGTGCACATGGAAGAACAATTATATGGATTACATGATCGGGCTGAAGAGAGTTCAAATGATAGTTGAAATAATAATGTGTAGGATGAACACATAGAAGAATATGTAGAGTCCATTACTCTTACCTAATGGAGATCCACAAGATAATGAAATCCAATTGATTGGTATAGTCCACCATACTTTTAAATGTTGGATATGAACCTCCTACAAATTGTTAATGCAAGTTGATGCAATTTCCAATGGTAATTCCATTTTGGTTTCAAGATTGATTTCAATAGGGTCAAATAATTCAACTGCATACCAAGCCTAAGATAGTGAGAGGAGTTCAATCTATTTAGGAATATCAATTTCTTAAGGTGATTTGTGCCAAAATCCTTTTAAATAAAACCAAATAAATTTCCAATATGTTGAAGAAAGGGTAAACAATCACCTAGAAAGATGAATCAAGTTGGGATTAAGCAAGCTATCAAGGAAGCACTGGTCTAATTAGCCTTGATTAATCTAGAGCCCTTCAATTATTTTTATTTGCTTCCTTTCACTCCATTGATGTGGTTTTACTTCAAAATAACAATTATAGCTATGAACAACTAATTGTATTCTTTAGTAAATCCTTGTAGGGGTTATATTTGAAATATTAAACAACAAAAAAACATGCATATTCCCTCATAAAATTTGTGAAGAGTTGCATGCCCTATCTAGTTGGAGCTAAGTTGATTGCATGTATCCCTTATGCAACTATAATATATCCCTACTCAATAATAATCTTCTTACAAGAGATGTAAATGGATAAAAAAATCCAAGAATATGACATTGAAGTCTAAACAATCAAGTTGGTAAGAGTTCAAGGTTTAGAAAATTTGATGGAAAATACAAACCTTGAGGTTGTTGAAGTAAATGAAGCTAATTCTAGTCATGCACATGCTTATTTTCCATTGAAGTACCATCCTTGGTACAAGTATTTTGTCTTCTATTTGTTAAACATGAGGTTCCTAGCTAGGATGAGTGAAATTTATCAAAGAGATCTAAAGATGAAGTCACAAAAGTATGTGTGCTAATATATGGTTGTTTCATTCAGAGATACCCAAGTGAGCTTCTATTCAAGTGTTTAATTCAAGAATAGTCCAACTAGGTGATTGATGAATTCTATTAAGACGTTTGTGGGGTTCATTTCAAACCCAAGATGATTCCACATAAATTTCTTAGGGATGATTTTTGGTGGTCTATCTTAGTCAAGGATGTAATTAAAAGAGTAAGAAGGTGTGATGCTTGCTAGAGGTTTGTAGGTAAAATTTAATTTGTAAGTGCTCTTCCTCTCTTTCTGGTGATTTTTTATGCTCCTTTTCTACATTGGAGAGTTGATTGCATCATTGAAGTATAAGAAAATCCAATAATGTCTACAAATGGATCCTAGTTGTAATCAATTACTTTACCAAGTGGGTTGAAGCAATATCAATCTGTAATGTCATATCAAAGGTAGTAATCAAAATTTTGTTAAATAATATTATAACTAGGTTTGGTGTATCTACAAGGATCATAGTGGATAATGACATGTGTTTTAGCTCACATGAACTTTCAAAATTATGTGATGAATATAGTATTGACCTTTTGTTCTCATCCCTAAGGAAATGGACAAGTTGAGTTCAACAACAACAATCTTATGAAAATAATCAAAATGACTTTGGCCCTAAATAATAAGATGTGGGATGAAAAACTAAAGTATGCATTGTGGGTAGATAGAGTAACCTATAAGGTTGCTTTGATATGAGCCCATTTGAGGATGTATTTGGGACTAATGCAAAGATATCAATTGATTTAGGTAGCCTATGAACCAGTTACTATAGTACATTGGTGATAGTGAAGGTGCATGATCCTTTCACAAGGTGATGGATTTGGTAGAATTAGATTAAAATAAAATACTTACATGTTGTATAGTGTAGAAAATTTTACTCCTTTATATGTGATAGTACAATTTCACACTTAATTTGGTCCTATTTTAGTGACCTTACATTTATGCATTTTTATCCTTTAATAATAGGCCCCTAAACCCCTTTATTATGCATCCCAAGGCCTAATTTATCGTTTTTAAACATTGCAATTGTAGTGTAGAAAAATGTATTTGTTTACATTTTCTCACTTGTTTGGGCCCTCCTAGTTAAATTGGACTTAATTGTGCCTTAATTTAATGTTGCAAAGTGTATCCCTTTACACTTTCACATTTATTTAGGGATCCCTTAATTAATTGATCTTAATTATGCCTTAATTGGTCCTATAATTCATTTCCAATCCCATTAAATTACATTTTTTGAAAGGGAAACTCAACATTAATTAATACCTAAACATAATGCTTTACATTGAGGAATGTGTGTCCTAGGTTTATGGACCTGGAACCCATGGGTGAATGGATCCTCCCTAAACCTTAGGACCTAAATTTAAATTATGTTTTTGGAAATATTTTAATGTATTCAAATTTGTAATTGAATGTCAGCTTGTGATAATTGAATTTCGAGAAATTAAGGATACATACCTATAAATACAAGGTTATTTTCTAAGTCTCACCTAGAGTTTTCAAGCTAGATTTTCAAGTGTTCAATTACAAAGAGATAAGTTTATGATCAAGGGCATTCAAGAGAAAAAAATATCAGAGATTTATTGCAGCATTCAATATCTAATCATCATGTCAAAGTCTTCTTGCATCATGCATGTTTTTGGAGTCAACATTGTGACAGGTTTCATGATCAAACGCTATCTGTGCCAATTCATTTCAAGCAAGATTCAAAGTTCAAAATCCGCATCCATTGAAGCCATTTCATGAAAGTTGCACACTTTCATTCAAGGCTTATCCAAGGGTTTGTTAAGTGGTAACATATACTGTTTCATTCTTCATTCCCTCTTTCATGCTTTTATTCATTTCCGCTCTGATTACTTCAAACGGGTCACCCCAAGGTAAACCCTCATTCACCAAAAAGAAACATTTTTTCCCTCTTATCTTGTGTTTTTAGATCTATGTGGAAGAAAGCTTGAAGATCTCTTGAATAGAAAATTTGAAGTTGACAAAGTTACAAAAGTTGTCAAAATTATTTCCATCTCATGAAAACTCACTTATAAATGTTATTTCCGACATTCTGACACTAACACCTAGACAAATTAGAAGCTTAAAATATGTGTTAGAGGCTCTCAAAAATTGTAAAAAAAAACCTAACACTAGACCCATTCACCCATGGGTGAATGAGTACCAATCAACCTTTGAAAACTCACTTTTGGTAACTGGTAAACACAATTTTTCCCTTCTCAAATCTGCAATTCAATTTTTGGTTCTAATTATTTTGAGTTTAATATTGTTGTTTCAAGTTTAATTTGACATAACTAGGATGATTTGATATTTTTAGTTCTTATCCCAAAAGTGCTTGGTGAACCTGACCCCCATCCTTCAAGCATATGGAAATCTGAAGATTCCTGCTTTGACTTGATTCACCTAAGGGTTTATAATCAATTCATTGTGTGGATCTCATTTCCTAATTAAATAAAGGAAAATATATCCCTAATTGGTTCATCAATGCATTTTGGTGGACCTACATACACCTACTTTTTCTCCATTTCATTTTGGTGAACCTAACATTTAGGCATTAGATCTTTATGATTTTGGAGTCTATTTCAACCCTAGATCTAGGATTTGCATTGTATTGCATTGAATTGAATCTCATTTAGGGTTTCTTAATTTGCATTAGTTTGCATCTCGTCTAGGGTTTTAGGATTGCATTTTTGCATCTTATGAAATCTAGAAAATACAAAAAATTTAGTCATTTTGCAAAGCATTTACATAACATTGCATGATCAGAAGCTTAAAATATAAAATTGAATCAAAATTGTATTTCAAATTAGGTCTCCTGGTTTTTCATTTAGCACTATTTTGTATTTGCATTTAGACTTGATTTTACAGAAAATTGAAACTATAACCACCTGTCTCAAACCAAAATTTGAAAACCATAAGAATAAACTCAAAAATCTATAAATTCATTTTTCAAAACCCTAAGGTAGGACCCATTCACCCATGGGTGAATGAGTCCCTGATTAGGTCTTTTTCCTATATTTTTGGACATTAAAATCTTTGTTTATGCATTTTATTTTGATGTTTTCATTTTGTAGAATTTTTGTTATCTCAAATTACTCATATTAATTTAAGCTCCATTTGATAAAATCGGTACATTGTGTGAATTCAAAATTGCATCTAAAAGATATAATTTTCATGTTTTTGCATAACATAATCAGAAACTTATCTTGTTTAAATTTTAAAATTACTTTTACATACTTGCATTGCACTTTACATTCTAGGCTATTTCATTGCATAAATTACCTCTTATCCATTTTGGGTGCACCTTGGATTTGTTAAACTTGTATGAGCTTCAAAATTTGGTGTCCTATTGCCAATGCTATCATGAGACATAGTTCAAGACTCATGTCATCTCGTGATACACCATTCATCGTGGATCTTGGGTTTTCTAACTCTTTCACTCTTAGTGTTGACACTAGTCAACCCACTATGGATCATATACTTAACACTTCATTTACCATGACTTCCCTACCCACTACTAATTTGAATGACGTTGAAACAATGGTTCCTAATGTCCCACAAGAGAACATAAGAAAGATAGATGAAGAATCAGAGAAACTACAAAACTTTGTGACTTCTGAAAATATTACTGGTAGTGTCATTCCTACTTTAGATAAAGTGAGAAGAATGCTTGAAAATGAACATGGAATAGAGATTATGCTAAGTTTAGCTCATATTTTTTATAAACATGCTCCTACAATGACTAGTTGTGCTCAAGCTTTGGGGTATACTCAAAGTCAAGGTGGACATCCAATTCCTCCTTCCACAACCCTTACCTCTATTCCTACCTACACTAATCCTCATGCTACTACAACTATACAACCTACTAGCAATGTCAATACTTCCTTAGGTATTTGCATTGGGAATCCCTCTAGCCTTATGCATTCAAATCTTATATCTCCTCATCCATCCCCCCTCACAAATTTACAATCCACTTGTCCTCTGCATATATACACAACCCCACCTTATTCACCTCCATCTCACAACACCAACAACAATCCAATCATTGACACACTTTTGCAAAATGTCTCATCCCTCCAACAATAAATTGCCACACTAAACCAAAACAACAATGGCCAACCTTCACAATACATCAAAACCAACCCATTATCCTTGGAGATATTGAGAATACAAATGACACAAGGTATAGAGGTTCCTATATTTGATAAATATGGTGGGAAAGGAGAACCTGTTAACCATGTTTCCACATACACAGTGGTGACTTCATTTTTGAATATAAACTCTTGGCTAAAATCTTCCCTAGATCCTTGAAAGATACTACTTTAGAGTGGTTTTTCTCTTTTCTGAATAACTCAATACTTTGATTCAATGAACTTATTGATGCCCTTTAAAATCACTTCCAAATACACATGGGTCCCAAGATGAACCTAGCTAATTTAATGACATGCAAACAAAAGGAGGATAGAAAGGTTACTAATTTTATAGAGTGATATCAAATGCTTTACTCGTAAATAAATATTAAGATTCCTAATGTCAACCTTCAAAGAATGTTTATTGCAAATTTACAAAACAAAATCAAAGCTAAACTAGAGATTTTGAAATTTCCCTCCTTTACATAGTTGTGTACCACCCTTCATGATTACCAAAATTCTATTAGTAGTTGTGAAGTGAAAACTCCCTCTAACCATCTTCAAAAAAACTGAATCCACACCTCAAACAAACTACCAACCTTTCAAGAAACAAAATAAGAGCTTTTTACAACTTAATCCCCCTCAACCAATTCAACATATTGATACCCAAGTGGCTTCCATAAAGATGAAAAATCCATATACCTTTGGGGATAGAAATAGACAATTTACACCCCTACCTAATACCCTTCACAATACCATGTTGAAACTCTTAAACAATAATTTAATTTCCTTACCTCCTATTGGAGGTCTTGATCCTACTAAACCTTTACCTTCAAACTATAGACCAAATGCATATTATCATTTTCATCAAAAAAATGGACATGATACAAAATATTGGAAGTGTCTTAAACATCTTGTGCAAGACCTCATTGATTCTAATCATATTCAAATTGGAGGTGTTAATGTTCAAGATAATAAGTTCATAGCTCCTCCTAACCAAAATTTCCAAATCTTTACTAATCCTATGCCTAATCACAACATTTCCTTTGTCAAAGCTAGTGAAACAAAGAATGATGTGATGAATGTTGACATGGATGATGATAACACAAATGATAATGAGGAACACTCTATAAATTCATGGTTGGATTTATTGAAATTAAACCCTGTAAGGGCTAAACCGATATGCCCCTTGACATTTCTTTCTCACAAATGACATAATAAAAAATTCACCCAATGGTCCTCTTTGCATAGTTGGTGTTGCAAGTATGAAGGTGTTGTCATTGATATCAACAAGTTGGTGTTGTCATTGATGTCAATTATGTGTTGATGAAGGTTGTTGCAAGTTATTGATGTTCGAGGATATTGAGAAAATTGTTGAAAAGAGAATCAGTTTGTGTGCATGTATAGTTGAGATATTGAGGAAGCAAGTTGTGAGCATATGGAGCCATCTTTATGCCGTTATTCAAAGATGTGCTGCAAATGATGCAATGCGCTAAGATGGTGTCTCTGGTGAATTTGGTTTCCAAGTGCTTTTGGAGAAAATTTGATAAAAGAGTAGAAAATAGTAAGCAGTAAGTGTTTAGAATGTGCTTTAAGATGAGCTCCTCAGGTTTCTTCTATACATGCTATATCTAATATAAGCGGCTTTGTGCATGTATAGTTGAGAAATTGAGGAAGTGTTGTGATTAAATGGAGCTATCTTTATGTTGCAATTTTTGGAGATGTGTTAGAATAAAGTAATGTGCTAAGATGGTGTCTCTGGTACTTGGTTTCCAAGTGCTTTTGAGAAAAATTTGATAAAAAGAGCAGCAAATAGTAAGCAGTAAGTGTTTAGAATGTGCCTCTAATATGAGCCTCGCGGTTTCTTCTATGTTGTTGTTATATCTAATATGTTATTTGTGTGCATGTATAGTTGAGATATTGAGGAAGTGTTGTGAGTACATGGAGCTATCTTTATGCTGTAGTGTCTAAAGATGTGTTGCAATGATGTAATGTGCTAAGATGGTGTCTCTGGTACTTGGTTTCCAAGTGCTTTTGAGAAAATTTGATAAAAAGAGAAAATAGTGTTGTGTAAGTGTTTAGAATGTGCTCTAAGATGAGCTCTGTGTTTCTTCTATGTTGATGTTATTCCTGTACGAATCTAATATTTTGTTTAAGGTTGTCAGTAGTTGTTATATCTAGAATTTGGGTTTTTGGATCGCTGTGCAGAGTGAGATATGTTCACCAATGTGTGAACCAGGTTTTCAGTGGTGTTTAGTGTGGTCTGGGAGAAATGTATTTGATCTATTTCTCTATAATTTTGTTTCAGGTTGTGTAGATCTAGGAATTTTCTTATGTCATTTATATCTTTTAGAATTCAAATTTTCTCTTGATTTGGTGCAGTATAATGTGTGTTTCATGCGTCAATGTGTGTATGAGGATAACTAGATGTTCTAGGTTGAAGTATTTCTATGATGCGATTTTGGATGAATTCTTTATTAGATCTCAAGTGGTTCATGGATTGTTCCAAATCATGTAAAAGATATTTGTGTGG
>VDFB02160630.1:0-10345 GCA_007258455.2 Sequoia sempervirens | reverse complement strand
GCATACTTCTCTTTGGTGGCCGTTGTCTGACACACATGGCATGTCCTGACATGACCGTGGGTGTCTTTGAACAATGTAGGCCAGTAGTAACCAACTCTGAGAATTTGGTTTGCTGTAGATGGTGTTGACTTGTGGCCTGTACCATATCTGTCATGGAATTCTGATATCATTCTTTTAGATTCTATCCTTCCCAGGCACCTTAAGTACACACCTTCATGATTTCTCTTGTATAAGACAGCCCCTTTCAGCATGAAACTGTCACTCCCCTTTCAGCATGAAACTGTCACTCTTTAAGCGCAATTCCCTTCTTTGTACTAGATTGAGATGATTAGGGCACCTCTGAGTCAGGAGATAATGAACAACATCATCATACCACTCGCCAGGAGAAACATCTTCTAAAGTATAAGCCTGAGTTGTAAGATCAGGGTCTGTCTTTGCCATTGTCTTTGTGAGCCCCTGCCCTCTTACTAGCTTCATGGGCTGAATTTCCATATCATATTCTTGTGGCATAGTTACCAACTTGGCTCTTCATTCTCCTAGTTCATTCTATATCAAGAGCAACTTGACTGCAGGATCAGGAACTATAGCAAAGATCTTATTTCTGAGGATATAATGTCTGAATTTTTTAACCGCCTTGACTAAGGCATAAGCCTGCTTCTCCACATTTGGGTACCTCAACTCTACATCCTTCAATGGTGTGCTCATGAATGCTATGGGGTGTTCATTGCCTTGGTCAAATTTCTGAATTAATATAGCAGGACAAGAGTGGTTAGAAGCAAATGAATATATGTAGAATGGTTTGACATAATTAGGGCTTACTAAAACTGGAGCTTCAGCAATAGCTCTCTTTATTTCAGCAAATGCTTCCTTCGCTTCTGCATTCCACTCCACCTTGGCCTCCTGCTTCAGCATCACATTCAGTGGCTTGACTATCTCTGCAAATCTAGTGATGAATTTCCTGACAAAATTGATTTTTCCAAAGAACAATTTCATTTCATTTTTACTAGCAGGTGGTGGGATCTTTAGAATAGCCTCTATACGTTCTAGATCAATTACAATCCCCTTTTCAGAGATGATATTCCCTAGCAACTTACCTTTTGTTACTCCAAAGATGCATTTCTTTGGGTTGAGGGATATCCCAAACTCTACATTTCTGAAAGACTTTGCATAAATCTAAAATATGATCACCTCTCCTTTTGGAAAAGATAGTTAGATCATCCATATAAATGATTATGCACTTACCAATTATATCTTTAAAGGCTATGTCCATTGCTCTTGGAATGTAGCTCCAGCATTAATCAAGCCAAAAGGCATTCTTCTATAAGCGAAAGTGCCCCACTTAGTGGTGAAAGTAGTCTTATGTCTATCCTCATATTGCACCATGACCTGGTTATACCCTGAGTAACCATCTAGAAAAGACATCATCTAAGATCCGTTGACAATCTGGACTACTTTATCCAGTGATGGCACTGGATAATTGTCCTTCTCTGATGCTTGGTTCAGGTTCCTGAAATCTACGCACAGTCTGATTTTGCCTTTTTTCTTTCATACAGGAACCAGGTTTGCAACCCAAGTAGAGTGTCTGACTGGAAATACGATTCTCACAGACAATAGTTTTTGCACTTCCCTTTGTATTACAAGTTCTAGTAGAGCATTAATAGGTCTTTGCCTCTGTCTGAAGGGCTTCACTCCTAGAGTGAGAGGTATAGTATGAGTTATGACTGATGTATCATAAGTCTTCAAGTGTTCATAACTCCAGTCTATCACATCTGGATATCTGTGCAATGCATCAATGATTCCTCGTCTTTCTTCTGGGGTGCATACTTTGCCAATAAGAACATTTTTTTCATCCTGCTAGGATCCCACATTATACTTGTCACATTGTCCACTAATGGACTCTTTCCTAGTGTCTTGATCTTGGTCTCTGATCTTGTCCAGATCAAAAATCCTTTCTAGTTGCACCATTCCTATGGGAATAGTGTTGGTCTTCAAATTGATTACCCCTTCCAAGTCTATTTCTGCCTCTTGAGGCTCAATTTCATCAATGATTTGAGAAGCAAAAACATCTGTGTTTGTGATGAAGTCTAGAATATGCTTATCATCTTCAAACACCTGGAAGATGGTAACATTATCAGGGACTGAGGGCACTGGGGTCAGTTCCACTGTAAACTCCTTCAATCCAGAAAGAGATAGAGGCTGCAGAGTGTTGGCTGCCTGGGCCAAGGAATCAGCTGTCTGGTTTTTACTTCATGGAATCAGCTAAATGTTGAAGGCATCAAATCCTTCAATAAGGTCCCATACTATGTGTCTGTAGTTAGTCATTCTTCTATCATGGCAAGAGTACTGCCTTCTAACTTGCTTGACTACTAATTCAGAATCTCCATACACTTGCAAGATCTTAACTTTCTTCTTCAAGGCCATCAACAATCTATGCACTAGGGCTTCATACTCTGCTACATTATTTGTACAATGAAACTAGAGTCTATGAGCAGCGAAGAATGTTTTACCTCTTGGACTAATCAGCTCAAAGCTAGCTCCAACTCCTTGCTTTGATTTTGACCCATCAAATCTCAGAGTCCAGCAACCAGTAGCTGCAAAGTTCCCTGCTGTATTACTTGCACTGTTACCACTGGATAGCTCTTCAGAAGGCATCATTCCTTTTCCTTTGTGGTCTTCCTGGATGCTGATTGGGATAACAAGAGTAGGATTAGTATACTTTTGTATTTGTTTTACTACGGCTTGGCATAAGCAATAGTCCAATTCTAAATGTGAAGCATTGTGTACCCTGCACCGATTGGGAAAAAGTAACTCTTCAAAGTTCATCCTTCTTCCTAATTGAATCTAACCTTCAATACACTTTTGAAGGAACTCTTGAAAACTGTCTAACAAAACCAGCTGATTATCCTTTGGATCATCATTTCTTTCAGCTGGTTCACCATTGTCCTTAGCTGGGTCCACTAGGGCTTCAACACCACTAGACTATGTCATGAGGCCGTGAGACACTGTATGCAACATGAGGACCTCCTTCGAATCTAGTTTTTCAAGGGGAGCAAAAAGCATGTAACTACCCATACCTACTTCTGACACCAAAATTTTAGCAGAGGTCTTCTAATACTCTATAATCATATACTTCATTTTGGGTTCTCGTTCAATTCTAATCTGATTTGGCACTCCTTTCCAGGGGAGCCACATATGAGAGTGATCAGTTGAAACATATCCATTCAATGCCTTGGTAAAGTCCCTTCCCAAGATTAGGCCATAAGCATCAGGAATATCAGCCACTTGTATATTAATAACTTGTTGAATCCTAGGATCATAAGCAATCTACATGTGGATCATATTCAGCTCTCCTAAAACATTGACTTCAGTCCTATCTAGCTATGTGACTTTCTTTTGATAATCAGCAGGGGTGATACCCATAGCTCTATAGACACTAAGGAGCATAACATTGGTTGAGGCACCCGAATCCAGCCGAAAATTATGTAAATTCTTGCCAAATACACGGACATAAATCAAGAATGGGGGAGTATCTATTTTCCCTTGGAACAGAGTCAAGGGAGTATCCACTTGGGCAACTTGGGATTTGTCCCTCTCTTTCCCTGTACTCTTAGGGGGCATATGGTCTTGATTATATGCTCAATTTTTCCCTCCTATTGGCTGAGGACCGGATACTTTATAGGCATTCTTGCTAACTGATTTATCTTGTGATGTGAAATTTGCATCATAAGAACCTAAGACTGCATTCCTAATGGATGGAACTCTTAATAGCTCAAATGCTGATAGATTTACCTTTAACTTCTGGAGTTCTTCAGCAACATACATGGCCAATTGTTCTTCATTTAAATTAGTGGGGGTCTCTTTCAGGTACTCCACCATCTTTTCTTTACTTGCCTCAACACTTCTTCCCTTTGGTACATCAACCTATCCTCCTTGAGATAAATATTGCCTGGAGACCAGGGGCAATGGGGGATTGTTACTAGCGTTGGGGTTTGGAGGCGTGTTGAAATTATTTGGTGGAATGGAAGTAGTGAAGGGGCCTCCAGCCTGTGGGCATCTGTGTGGCAACTCTCTCAAATCATACTTCTTGACAGGCCTTTGGAAGGTCTGTACTTCTTCAATGTAAGCTTCTTCTTCATCTCTAGGACCATTGTCATTCACTGGATTCTCATCAAATAATTGTGTCATTTCATCTCCATTGCATACCTGTCTGCCTCATCCTCCAATCGGTTAGATTCTTCTTTAGGTATTTTTTCCTCACTTTGTGGAAAAGGAACGTGGTTTAGCACCAACACTGGTGAATCATAAGGAATAGAGGGTACAATTTTTTGACAACTTGTATTGTTCTCTACCTCATACTGGAAAATCGAGACTGCGGTTTGGAACTCTTGACAGTCCAACTCAAAATGTTGACTAGTCTTGTGGAGCCTACACCACCCTAATAAAGCAGCCTCGACTAGATATACACCACTAGGAGGCTTCTATTGGTTTACTGGCTGAACGGCAGACTGATTGACAAGTTGACTGATAGGTTGATCTAATGGGGTGGGAACTCCTCCATTGTTGGGACCTGTATTCCAAGTTTTGTTTTGTCCTGACTATTGTCTTCTCTCGAATCCTTGTCCACCACCTTGGTCAAATTTCTGGCCTGAGGATTTCCCTTTATCATAATTCTTCCTTCTTTCATTATTATATCCCTGATCTTGATTATAACCTCTATCATTGTTGTATCCTCTATCCTGACGTTGCCCCCTATCAAACTGTTGTCCCTGTGGATTCTCTCTAGTCTGAGTGGACTGCATATTCCTCTGAGCAGCTTGCAACTGACTGTTCTAATTTCTCAAATATGTCACCGCCATATTTAGTTTCTTTATTTGTTCCGACAGTTCATTCAATCTTTCCTTGTCAGGATTACTGCATGATGGTTGGTTTGCATTATTCTGATAACAACCAACTATAGCATTGGGATTTAGTGACTAGTTTAGGACTTCATAATTTTGCAAGTATGAAGGATAACTAGCCTGAGGCTGAGTGTGCAGGGGTAGATTCACATTTTGCTAGGGATAACTCATCGTGAATAACATTTTTCCCATAGGGGGTCCTAGGTGAGGGACCAGAGGCAACTGAGGTACCTAGTTCATGATATGAGTATGGTGTGCAAGGGCTTGGTTGATAGCTAGAACTTGTCTAGGCTGAGCAATGGGTCCTAATGAGGGTGAAGACCCAGAAAGATGTTGCCTTAGATTTGTGCTGACTTTTACAGCCTCTACATATGCATCTAGTAAACTCTTAGGGGGGTTATTACTTCATTTCATAAAAGTAGTTGTTAAACTATCAAGTCCTTCATAATAGACTTCTAAGGCAATGGGTTCATCAACAGCATAAGAAGCCTGTAGTCTAGTATAGGCACGATGAAACCTATTGTTGAAAGACCCTATGGGCTCATTGACCTCTCTCTTCATATTTGTGAACTGACAGTAAAGCTCATTAGAACTAATGGGAATTCAAAATTTCTGCAAGAAGGCAGCTTCTAGCTCAGTCCAATGTTGGATAGATCTAGCGGGCAAGTGGTTATACCAATAGAATGCATCTTCCCCTAGTGAATAAGGAAATAACCTACATGCTACATCCTCATGGTTTATTCCTCAATCCTTAAGGCCAGTCTAAAAGATTCTAATGTGCTCTTCAGTGGTTCTATTAGGATCATTAATATGGAATTTTGAACAGAAGTGCTCAGGGTTCTTTGACATAACATTATAGATAGTGAAGCTTAGGGGAGATGGGTTGGTTGTCAAGAAATCCATTGGTGGAGTTGGGGGTGGTAATGGCTGATTTGTGGCCGGCTGAGGTTGTGGACTAGGAATGGCCTTGGACTCAGATGATCTTGATGAAGATGGGGATGATGGGAGTGGATGAGATGGATGGGAAGATGATGATTCTCCCCTTCTGTTGGTCCTTCTTGACTTAGTGGGGTCTGGTAACTCTTGAAATTTTTCCTCTCCTGGAGCAGATCTTGTTCTTCTTTTGAATCTCTTAGGAGAGATGGTGTTCAAAAATTGATCCAACTTGCTTATTCAAGTCGTCCTTCTAGCGCCAGTTCCTGTTGATCATGTTTTCTGCATAATAACAGCCAGACAGAATATGATATCCTATCTCTCTTGAAAGGTAAGTCTCTATCAGGAAGCCTCAAGAGATAACCCCAAGGTCTCTAATGTCAGGTCCTGACAGTGCATAAAACAACTCAGTAATGAAATGTGAAAATGTTAGTAATCACAATCGGACCTTACTACGAGCAAAATGCTGAATCAATTTTATCAGATTTAACAAACTAGTGAGCCTTCAATCCAAGATTTAACCCAATGATTAAAGAAATAGAAAAGGATAAGGGTTTTAAAGAGAGTTCTAAATCTAATACTACTTCTAAAATTAACAATGTAAGTAACCAATACTCAAAATAAACCAATCCATCAAAACTGATTTCTACTTGACCAAGATAAATCTACAATCTCGTAGAAAACAGTGCAATCTTCTGAGGTGTTAAGATTTTCAAATCATGAACACTCACTCAAACAAACCTTTTGTAGTTGAAGTGAATGAACCTTCACAATCGAACTTAAGCACAAGGAATATGAAAAGTCCAGGCCAACTTTGCAAAGCAACTAACAATCAGCTAGTTGCGAAAAGTATGGACTGAGAGATTGCTGCAACATTTAAGTATCAGATCACAAACATTATCAAATTGAATCTAATCTAGGTATTTACCAACTCAAAGAAATTTTAAAGATGGAATGGAAAAAACCATGCAAAACAAGAGAGCACAAATATGGCACCAAATCACAATGTCACTATTTGCATTCGAATTGTTCACTGTAGCAACAATTTTAGCTTTCTGTTACAATATTTGCTTGAGGGAAACTACCTACTAACTTACTCTACTTCTATATTCTGATTACAAGTTCTAACTTCCTAACTATTTCCAACTATCTAATTCTTCTAACCGTTTACAAATGAGGCCACATGCCCAATATATAGAGATCCTAGAAATCCGTCGGCTAGGTAAGGGTTTCGCAACAATAACTCTGCACAACCACCTGGCCAGGAGAGTCTTCGAAATGGGTCAAATACGTAATAAATGCACATCCCGTTGAGGTCAGCCCAGGATCCGTAATACATCTCGGAAGATGCACGGGAAGATAATAGGGAAGCAAAAATCGCGCCGTAGCCTATCATTAGCTCTCTTCCCTATTATCTTCGCACCGATCTGACTCTTCATGCAGCTTCAAGAACGCCCAATCCAAGTCGGCCACAAGTGGTACTAGCAAAACCCTAAGTCGCCTCTCCATGGACGCAATCTCGTCCCTTGAGTGTTTGCCTGACCTATCCCAGTCTACTTTTTATGTCACATGTTTATCAATAACTGCGAGGTAGGTGGCCGCATCATCCAGTTGATGCTCAGAAATAGAACCATCATCAAGTGGTGTGTACACATCATGCCACCACTCTCTCAACTATTCCAAGCTCAGGTACTTGGGCGCGATCTTTCTTCTTCCCGTCATGATTTTGAAGAAGGCAATGGAACCATTGTAAATCTCAGTCAAGGTGTCATCAATTTGCTTCCCTCGTTTGTGAATCTTTTTCAACACCTTATGCCTAATTTGTAGGGCCTCGAACCACTCCCAAGGCTCGGCAGCTCTAGAGGAAGGAAGAATCTCGTCACTCACCAACCTGTCATGGGTGTATTCCATTAGAGTTCTAGTTTTCTATAGAAGGAGGTTCGTATCCTCCTTATCTTGTGCCAACACTTGTTTCAACCACTCAGTCGCCATAATAGCATCTTTCCCCATTGACAGGATCTCCTTAATAGCTTCATCACCCTTCTCTTGCACTCCTTTCAACCAACTCACAATGGCAAGGGTGGAAGCTTTCATCTTTTCAAGCTTAGTTATGGTCTCCTGAGGTAGACGATTGGTAGCAGAGGAAGAGGGATTAATGGACTACAGAGGCTTTATTAATTCCTCCAAGCACCTCCTAATATTTCCATTTTCTCTCTTCAGCTCCTGCTTGGTCTTCATTTCCTTCCTCAACCGATCCACCATAACTGCACTGGAGACCTCATAGTCCTCAATATCCTGATCAACCGATGTAGGCCCAAGATTAAAAGTCTGTATATCATAATCACTTCCAACCACATCATCTCTATTTTTGTCTGGAATAGGGGTAGCAATATGAACAACCTTGTTATGTGCCTCATCTCTCTCAATCTTTGAGATCACTCTAGCCTTCTTTTTTCCTTTATCTTTTCCAATCTTGGCTAGTAGTACATCCTAGTTCAATCGACTATCCTCCACTACCACCTGCTTTCTCTTTATTTCCTTCTCCAGCCAATTAGGGATAGTGGACTCCAATTGCACCTTGCTCTGCCCCATTTCTTCTTCATGTTGATCCCTAGGTGCCTCTTCACTCAAATTCTGTTCATCAGCAGTCTCATCTATTTTACATTCTTCCTCTGCAACATGTTCCTCCTCATGTGCAGGTGATGGATCCCTCATTGCCTCTACCTCCCTTGGAGGAGATTCAACTGCTTCAGTTTTGATCGGAGAGTCTGCATGTGCAAGCATAGGGGACTGCATTATCTTTTCAATTTCTGCCTCTGCATTGTGGAGTTCCCCTTCATGAAATTCTTCCTCTCCAGTATCCGGATCCTAATCAACCTCCTTTGTCTCACCTGGTTCACTTTGGGTTTCATCAGTGGGATGGATGTCATCATGATGCTTCTCATGAGAAGCCATTGGAGGTAAGTCAACCATAGGCATATTGTCCCTGGGAGAGGGATTCCTAGACTTCCTTGCATATAATTTGGACTTCTCCTCCAAGCTTTCAACATTTATTACTGGTGGGGCAACTTCTTCCCCAACCTTGGAGCTAGCCTTCTCTGCTAATTTAACAATTCTTCTCCTCTTAGGCACAGTAGCATCAGCCTCATGACTCTATTTTTTAGTCTCTTTCTGCTCAAGCCTTTTAGTCCTAGTCCTTTTCTTGGCCTTTGGCTTCCTCCGTTTCACTGTTTCTCAGGCTTCTTCCTCTTGAGCACCCTTAGATTTAATTTTGATAGGAGAGCCCAGCTTACCTTTGCCCTTGGGATCCTGCTTGGTGGATTCTTCAGAAGTAGAATGGGAATCTAAGTCCCCCATCAGGGCATAGGTGCATTTTACTCCCTTGTTTTCCAACTCCCACACAGTGTGCTTGAGCCACATCCTAGTGAATTTGAGGACTGGATCCATTAGTTGTTTCAGCTCTGTCTTTTCCTCCTCTGACCAATCCACATCACCAATGGGCCTATCCTTTACTACCTCATAGGCATGGTCCTGAATTATGTTCCCATAATCTTCCAATTGATTAGGCACTACTCTTACATTATATAATCGAACTGCATCAAATGGAACCTGGGATAATTTCTTCCTTCTGACCTCGTATTCATCACTGTAGTTGGCCCAATAGTCCTCTAATTTCACTTTATGGTTGTACTCTCTACTGGCCTTCTTTTGAGCCTCCCCTGTGATGTCAAATCTGGATCTCTTGGAGTGGAGAGACAAGCCAAGAGCACACAATTCCTCTTCTGAAGCTTGGGCATAACCAATGGAAGGACAAACCCTCCAAAGGCTAATCCTAGGGGAAAATCCTCACCAAATCCCATCTTGGTTTTTCCTTCTTGACAATGGCACCAAAATCACAAATCTACTCGGGTGACTTGCAACAATATGATGGTCAAGGGGATACCTTGAAGTCTCAGACGAGGCCTTTTGACAACCATCAATCTGGATGTAAGAGAAGGTAGGGAATTGGATGAACCAGGCCTCATACTTCTTGATGAGATCCTTGGCCAGATCTGAAATCCTAACATGCTCTACTTCTTGAAGGATTCTAGTGATATGCATGGTGAATGCATCATTTTCCCACCTATAGTTAGAGCCTCCTAAATACAACTGAGGGAAAACTTCATAGATGATGTCCTTTCCAAAAATTCCCTTTGTATCCAATCCTCTATAGGGATGGAATCTAGCCAGGGCATAGATCAAATGAGGTCATTGTGAACGTCTTTGTCTGCAACACATTGGACATTTTTTTGTAAATTACTTGGCTGATGACCCCTGCCCAATGGTAGTCAATTTTCTCATGTTCCATCCTTACAATTGCATGGCACATCCAATTCTCAAATGTACCAACACTCTTCAATCCAACCACCCTACTAAGAAAGGTGATGGCATCATAGTACTCCTTGAATTTTGCTCTGAATAGTTGCTTTGGCAATTTGGAGTAGTGTGACTTGGGCTTCTCTAGCCAGGAATTG
>VDFB02160629.1:0-11262 GCA_007258455.2 Sequoia sempervirens | reverse complement strand
AGAGGGGTTATTTAAACCTTTTAAATTTTCTATTATGCTCAAGTGCTTCAGCTATGACAGGTTGCCAATGAATTAGGGAGCCTATTTAAATTTATACAACCTACCAAGATCAAGTGCTGCAGCTGTGACAGGTTTCCAAGTATATCACAAAAAGAATATTAGACATTGCAGCTGTGACAGGTTTCAGGGAGACTATTTTAATTTATACACGATCCAAAGTCTAAACACTGCAGCTATGATAGGTTGCCAAAGGTATCAGGGAGATTATATAAATTTAGATTACCAGACTATGCGAAGGAGCTCATCTAAACACTGTATCCAATAGCATCAATTTCTCTCAGCTTCAACTGAACAGACGTAATTGGCAAAGGCTTGAAACATTGCGCAGACCAAGAGAATTAAATAATCTGCTCATTGGTCCTCAATTTCTTCACTTGAACAATCTGCTCAATGACGGCATCAGAGAAGACACACGAACCAAGCTTCCCCCACGTTTGAGATGGTTATGGTTGCAAAAACGTGAGAAGCCATTTTCCTTCAGTCTTGTGGATAACACAAGGGATTTGATAATAAAATACGAGAGTTTATTTAAATCTATACACCCTACCGTGTTCAAGTGAAACAACTGCGATAGATTGCAGCAGAGTCAAGCAGGTTATTTAAACTTTTAAACTTCCTATTATATTCAGGTGAGATGGCAGAAACAGGCTGCCAATAAACAGGGAGCCTATTAAAATCTACACAGCCTAACCCACAATATTAATGGCTGAGGGCGACACGAAGAAGATGTATCTCATCCAAAAGTATGTAATATATAACATAAAAGAACACCATAAAGGCATCAAGATTCATTGACAAAGTAACCGATTCATCAAAACAAGATGGATGATAATAAAATTAAGGGGCACTTTCAGACAGATAATAAACATTACATAAGCAGATCTCAGTATCAATGTCAGAAAGAAAAGAAGAGATCGTACCTGGTATTGATCACCGGTAGAATAATTGGTCGTACTCAACTCCAAGTTTCAACAAGCTCTGAATCTGTTGTCCTTCTTAGCTAGTAGCTCCTAAAGAATATTTCAACCCCATGATATTTTCCCACCAAAACAACGGACCCCCCCTTCTTTTCTTTCAAAAGCTAAATATAACTATTAATTATTTTTCTATAGTTCTCTTCGACTTCCAAAAGCTCAAAAGGTGAAGTTTCATTTCAGCTTCCTATCCCCCTATCCATTAAATTTCTTATTATAATAATTATCTTTTCAAGATTGTTTTGTTCACAATTATTATTATTATTTTCAATTTAACACAACAATTTAAATCAATTTATCTAATAATGTCACTTTTACTTTTAACGGATTAGTTTGAATTGATCGTTTGATCTAAATCATTTAATTTAATTTAATTGATTATTATTTTAATTTCTAATTATATTTTAAATAACCTTGCAAATCACTTATGATTTAATTAATTATTTAAACATGACTACAAACATATGATATTTTTCCACATAATCAAATAACACAGTAATCAATGAAGCACACACAAATACTCAACAACAAGTCCAAAACAACCGACACAGAGGGGCATTACATTAACTTTGTCAAAACTTCATGAAATTTAATTTTTCTTTTTAATCCCATAGTATGTGAAGCATAGAATGTGATGCATGTTTTGATTCAAAAATGTGATACTACTTAGAAGTTATAGATGTTTTTCAATCGCCTACTAATAAGGACTTTATGTAATTTGAGTAGAATGAATACAATACTAAGGAAATTCAAAGTAAAAACATAATTTATGCTGCGGTGCCGGAGTATCATCCTTTAAAAACACTTTTTGTTTCATCAATTTTGGATTTTAAAAAAGTCGTCAGCCACATACCCATCATATTGCCACTTTTTGGCCCATCATGATCCTGCACATACCCAGTTTATCTATTTGATATCTACTAATATGATCATTGGGACATGCATCTATTTCTTGATACTCCATTCCAATATCTTTCATAATGGAAAATAAATCTTGGTATGAGCAAGGTAAAATATTAAACGGTGGTAACAAAAATTCACCTATCAATCTACAATGAAAAAATAATTTGTTAATATAAAGAATATTAATGGTACATATTTCATCATTTATTTACTAGTGATGAACTAACAACAATTAAAATAGATGAAAAAAGATGACATATATGACATACCTTAACATCCGTGAGATTGCTATGTTGGATGAACCATCCATATCCTTCAAGTTCACCAACAACAATACAACAGAGAGAAAAGTTGTTTTGGAACCTTCATAAAGGGGCTTGTGTGCCTTCTCAAGTACAGGTAAATCATGAACATCATCAAAGTCATCTCGATCATCATGATCAGCTATGCCACTAAATGTGTCATGGATCAATTTATTTGAACCATCATCTTCAACTATTTTTTCTAGTGCATGATCATCTTCTTCCATAGGATCATTAACTTCATCTTCAATATTCATAGCTCCATGTTTCTCCACTTGCAAAACCAAATTCTCTAGGGTGTGATAATCCATATCTTGTGCCCTAGGGTGCCCCAACTTTATAATAATGATCGACACAAATAAGCAATGATCATGATCAAGTGATTTTATATATATATATTAAAAATGTTAAAATGATATGAAAATATACAAATTCAATCAATATAAAGACATATAATGAACAACTTACCAATGGACGATAATCATGGCCCCCTTCAACATGACCATGTTTCCTACAATTTTTCTCAGTTGTTGTGATTAAAAGTCTTCTCATCTTTAAGCCCTTGCAATTAGTGCAAGGACAATAACATTTCCCATCACTCTTTCTTTTCAATCTAGCCCACAATCTAGCAAGTGTTTGTTCATTTTCCTCTGCACTAATATTATCTGACATGATTTTTCTTTACCAAGCTTGAATATTTAGATCTTCAAAAAATATCAAACTAAAACTCCAGTAATTTAAATAATCATAGACAGGTAACATAATCTAATAATTTTGATATTTTGCACCAAAAAAATTCGGCATGCAACCACCCCTACAAAAGAGAAGAAAGCCTAAAGTTAATGAACCCAAGAAACACTTTAAAATGATAATTCCAAAACTTATTAAATTCTAATTTTACTATGGTTTCCAACCGTTAGACTCCTAAAATCATAATATTGAACTTGCACAACAAAATATGGAAATGAAATTCTAAAAATAGACAAGTCTAAAAATGAAATCTGATAAGATGTTGCTTTAAAATATGATTTTCAAACCTAGAAGTACAAATATGACTTCACAAATGAATTCGAGAGAAAGACAATGACTACCCTCAACCTAGCAATATCTTCTTGAATTTTTTTTCTGATTTTTCCTAAGAAAATCATCCTTAGTTCTCCAAAAACTGTCGCAAGTATAGCAAATTCGCAAGTATAGCAAAACACTGTCACAATAAATAGGAAAACTTACTTTTATTTATGTTGGCCACAAATTTTTTTTTTTTTCTGATTTTGCATATTCGTCAAAATTTCAATGAAATATCTTCATCAAAATTTTGACGAACGTCGGGAATAGAATTTTAAAAAAATAAAAATTACACATTAAATATCACAAGTACCCGACAATACATCAAATTTTACATCTTTTGTCACAAATTTTTGTCAAATTTTGTAATCAAATGAGTTAGTGCATCTCAACATGGAGTTTCAACAATTGGAGGAGACACCATAGCTCGACCTCCACTCTCAGAGAAACCTATTAAGGAGATACCTAATGGAAGCCTTCATAAGGAGGTTGAATCTTTAAAAGGGAAGGAACTAGAGGTTGAGATCCATGAAATTGATACTAATTCAGAAGCTACCCAATTAGATAAGGAAACTCTTGTGACTAGACCCAATGAAGAGACTAAACATGTGGGGATTGAACATATCCTCACCCCAGAGGGAAAATGGAAACTATTTGAGGATTCCAAGGCACAAACGGAGGCACTTGCTAGGCAACAAGAATTTGAAGCAAGATCTAAAGCAGAAGAGCTAGCAAGAAAACAAAAGGAAAAGGAAGATTTGCTATAGCAACAAAAGGAACAACAATTGAAGACTAAGGAAGAAAGAGATAAGTTAGCTATGTTGCAGAAGATTCATGAGCATGAGGAAGAGAAGGATCAACAAAGGAGAGAAAGAGAGGCCCTTGAGGCCAAATTCAAAGCAGTTGAGGAGGCTCAAAAGAGGAGGGAAGAAGATGAACACCTACTGAGAGAAAAGGAGATTGAACCACTGGCTAAATATTAACAAGAGGCCAAGGAAGTGTTGGATAGATTTAGAGACCTTGAAAGGAAAAGGGATCAAATTTTAGAAGAGAAGAGGTTAGAAGAAGAACTTTTACAAAAGGATCATCATGGAAAACATAGGCCCTTAAATGGCAAAAAATTCAGAAAAATCAGAGTTGGGCAACTTGACATAAAAATTTGAATAAATTATTTATATTATTTAAAAAATATGTAAGAATAGAATCTGTAGCAAATTGAACATGTAGTTTCTAAACTACAAGTTTTTTTTTTCTTTTAAATCTATTTGGTGAAAATTTGAAATTTCAATGCAATAGTACTTAAATTTTAGGGAAAAAATAAGTAGGTGTATGTCTGACCACCCTAACCACAATAAAATGATAATATTTTTTTATAAGATTTTATATATAAGTAAAAGACTCATGTCCCGAAGTGATGCATTTTTTTTTTTTGTAATTTTTTTCCAAGTAAATAATTAATTTTGATTTTTTTAATTACAACTTTTAAAAAATATAAAAACTCATATGTCTGACCACCTTAACTTGGTCAAAACTTCACAAAATTCATTTTTTTTAATCCTATAGTATGCAAAGCATAGAATGTGATGAATGTTTCAGATTCAAAAAAATGTGATACCATTTGAGAGTTATAGATGTTTTTCAATCAATCTATCAATCAAGACTTTAGTCGCAATTCAAATAGAAAATTAATAATAATTATTTATTAAATTTAAATTAAAGCATAATTTATATTGGTGGAAAGCTGAGAATCTTCTTTAAAAACCCTTTTTGTTTCATCAATTTTGGGTAAAAAAAGTTCATTAGCCACATGGGCCATCATATCAGTTACATATTACTACTTTTTGGTTGATCATGATCCTGCACATTCCCACGTAAGAAAAAAAAGAGAAAGTTGAGGCTAAAAGATTAGTCAAGGAAAGGGTGGAAAAAGAGAAGTAACAAGATGTTGATTCTCAACCTAGGGTCATAGTTTGGAAACCTCTTTCTCCTACCACTTCTTCTTCTACACAAGTGATAACTCCTCCTGCTACTCCAACATGGTTGAAGCTAAATTTAGAAAGGAAGCAAATAGTTCAACCTCAGCCCTTGAATTGGGATGAAATGACGAAAGAGGCAGAGAAGGAGAAACCCAATAAAAAGGCTAGGGTTCTCCATTCCACAATGCTAACATATACTGGTGAGATCATAGTTGAATGTGCAATCCCTATGGTGGATAAGGACAAATAGGATATGCAATTAACTAATTATCAATTGGGCATTCTTAATTTGGGTAGGCCCACAAGGAACCAATAGATGGACCTCATTGATATTGTGGAATCCTCCACCAAATCCAAAATGATAAAGCAAAAGCAAAGAAAGGATGAGCTCAAGGCACAATTAGACCATTTACATAAGTTCTTAAAGGATGTATCTACCCATGTTTCTTTGCATTCTGCTACTCCAGAGAAACCAATCTTATTGTGCAAGAAAGAGGCTGATGACTTGGTACTAATGAGAAGCAAGGTTAGAATGTTGGACAAGTGGGTTGATCGGTTAAATCAAGAGGTTGATGAGTTGCCTGTTGATAGTTATAATCATGAAGGTGCATTAGAATTGGTGAATGATATGAATTCACATGCTGAAGACTTGGGGAAATAGGAAGAAGAATATAGAGAGAATACAAAGAAGTTGAAGGACATCAACAAGTTGTCAAAACAAACTATGTTAGAGCAGTCTATTCTTGATGAGGATAATGTAGATTTCATTGAAAAGACACTGAGCATTATTAGATTCAGGTCTACAGTTATCTATGAACATAGGAATGTTTAAAAAGCTGGTAAGGATTTGAATGAACAAATTGATGAGTTGGAAGTATTAATTTCTATAGTTGTAAACTTAGATATCCCTATGAAAGAAGGCCTTCCTCTTGAAAAACTAAAGGAAAAATGGAGTGGTAGGTTTGAGGAGGTGATGCAGAAAGAGGATGATGGTGATGAATTTTTGCTTGATAGACTCATGGACATCAAGGCTAAAGTAAAGGTTGTTAGAAGGGAGTTAATTAAATTGAAAGATATGTAAGAGTTTGTCTCTACCAAATTGAAGAGGATAAAATTTGAAGATGATTGGGTAGATGGGCCTGATGCAAATATACTTCAAGTGTCTACCAGCTATGATGAGTACCTCCTTGAGTGGAGAACATAGGAATGAGGTGGCAGTTAAATGTTCTTTCTAGTTGGGCATTTAATGTCATGTTCATCCAAATAACTTCCTTTCCTATTCTTTAGCATTCAAATGACAATTTCAACCTTGGATCCCTTGAAACTTGTTCTTCTTCTACCAGTAGATTTTGGATAGAGATATAGCCCTAGTCAATTGTAGAAAATCATGGAAAATTGTTTTATGTTGCTTGGTCGCTCCCATGGGTTGTGGATCTCATTTTCTTGCCTTGATGGCATCCAGTTGTCTGAGTCTTTAGGTCTATATGTGATTTTTTTTTATATTGTAAAGTTCAGGTAGTTGAAGAGAGGATTAGCCACCTAAGAGAGACAATAGATATAGTTGTCATAGTTTTAAGATTTTTCATGCTTTCAAGCAAAGATACTTTCAGATACTTTTTACAATTTATGCAATTAAGTTTCTTTTTAAAAGTTTAGTAGTTGATTGATAATGTTAATGAATCATAGTCATTTGTATGCTAGTGAGTTTTACTGTGCATAATTGTTTCTTATTTGATGCAAATCAATAGAAGAATTTGGATCTGAGACTATTTCATTGAGTTGTATGTGAATAGGATTTATTTATATTTGTTGATCTGTTAATTGTGGCAATGAGTTGGTGATGTGTTTTGATTTTGAAATGAACTTTTGGGGTATGTGCAGGATCATCATGGAAAAAATAGGCCCTTAAGTGGCAAAAAATTCAAAAAAATCAGAGTTAGGCAACTTGATGTAAAAATTTGAATAAGTTATCTATATTATTTCAAAAATATGTAATAATAAATACTGTAGCAAATTGAATGTAGTTTCTAAACTACTAGGTTTGTTGCTAAAAAATTAAAACTATTTGGTGAAATTTGAAATTTCAATGTAGTGATACTAAATTTTAGGAAAAATAAGAAGCTAGGTGTCCTGCTTTGACCACCCTAACCACAATAAAACGATAATTATCCCAGACATATAGAGGACCTATGCCCGGCGTGATGCATATTTTTGTAATTTTTCCAAGTAAATACCACTTGGTGAATTTTTTATTACAAAGTTTTAAAAAATATAAAAAATATATGTTTGACCACCTTAACTTGGTCAAAACTTCATGAAATTCAATTCTTATTTTTTTAATCTTATATTATGTGAATCATGGAATGTGACGCATGTTTTGGATTCAAAAAATGTGGTACGGTTTGAAAGTTATAGATGTTTTTCAATCAGCCTATCAATCAAGACTTTAGTTGTAATTTGAATAGAAAATGAATGATAATTAATTTTTAAATTCAAAGTAAAGCATAATTTATATCAGTGGAAATTTGAGAATATCTTTTAAAAACCCTTTTTGTTTCATCAATTTTGGGTAAAAAAATAGTCGTCAGCAACATACCCATCATATTGCCACTTTTTGGCCCATCATGATCCTGCACATACCCTTTGATGAATGGTTATGGTTATTGAATTTTCACTATGAATGTATGCAATAGTATAAATCATGCTATGGATTGCATCATTTTATGATTTTGGTTGATTAACGAAACACTCATTGTTAAGATGCATGTCTGGATGTAAAGACATTTATATTCATAATTTACTATTCTAAAAACGGGAATGGAAACATTATAAAACACTATCAGAGTTAACCTGACACATGTATGGAACTATACTCTACCCATTGCATGATGATGTATGATAGTCATCATTAGTGATACATCATCCAAAAGAGGAGTGTTGGGTTAGACTACAAGAGGGTGTGCAAAGTCCGTTGTGCACACCCTCTAGAGATGACAAGGAGGACCAAATTTAAATATCAACATAAGAGTACCAGACATTATCTTACTAGGGGCTTATTTTTATCGATGTTAAATCACTAAAAATACTTTCAATTATCCCCAAACTATAGTTTCTATTATAATTCTCGGCTAAGGTACTAATTCCTCGTGTTATTAATGTTCATACCGATTTCCCATATAAATTTGAGATTGGTCAATAATACTAATGTTACTTATAGAACCTTTCTTTCTTTTTCCTTTTTATAATATTAATTGAGACTAATAGTAATGTGATCATTAATATCATTATTGATATAAATATTACTATATGTATTTACGATTATGAACTCATTAAATCCAATATCCAAGTAGAATCTTGCATCTTTTTTTTTTTCCTTTTTTTTTTTGCTCATTAACCATATTACCGCTTTGACTTTGTATTAATATTACTCTTAGTGATGATGCCAAGATACCGTATTAATATTAGTAGTAATAATAATAATAATAATAATTTTAAAATCTAGTTCATATTAATATTATAAATATTCTTATCAACACTTATTATTAATATTAATTTTACTATTAATATCAATGTTGAATTAACAAATATCACTATTAACATTAATACTAAAATAACTTATCTTATAATTTCAAATAATGACCCATGTAAAATATAAAATATTTAATAAGTGGTCCCACTTCATTTCAATAACTAACTCCCTTATAATACTACTCAATTAACTTTCTTATGCATATAGCATATTAGGTAATTATTTGTATTTCTTACATCTATTCTTTTTTTTTAAAAGTCTTATACTTGAAGAACTTTACTATTCCATATATACTAAGCCCTGTCTCCTTGAAACCTAGATTCTCCCCATCCTATTTTCTTTTCCTTCATGTAAGAAGACTATTTTAATAGATAAGAATAGGTAGGTATTTTATTAAGGCCAAAACCATGCCCATATTTTCTATGATGTGGGCATTGAATAAGAAAGTAATATATACTTGTTACATGGTCCCTAACCAATTTAAACACCCTATGATAGAAATCTAGGTTTCTTTTCAATTTTTATTACTGTATTTTTTTTTTCAACGCAACTTTCATTAACTTTAGCTAGTTTGTTCATTTATTTTGTTTTTTTGGAAAGAAGCAACAAAGTTAATTTATTATTAGTAAAATAGTATGTCCAAGTTTGTCCATATATATATATGTGTGAATACCGAGACCCAATGCATAATAAATTTGCTACCATTATGAACACTTTCCTGGAGACTTTAATGATGGTTATTGATTATTAAATTCTGAATTTGACTATTTTGCTTAACTTCTGCTCCCAGCGAAAAGACATAAATCTTCCATCACTCACCTTGATATACCTATTACTACCTTTCTGTATACCCTACATCTGACACAGCTACCTTGAGATTTTAAACTTTAGATCTGCCCTTGAATATTTAATTCCAGTTTGTCATAAATAGTTATGTGTCATTATTATTAAAATTACATTAAAATACTTCATCAATTCTCTAGCAAGGAATTATTAAGTGTGAAGGTATTGTAAACCACAATACAACATTTTATATTCAGCCATCACTTGGGTTTTCTTGTTTCAATGTTCGCCCATCTGTTATCATCAAACTGATTTTCTTATAATAATCCAAAGCATAGTAAATTCTACAAGAAAAATCTTTGGATACTTTTCTTAGTTATCTTTATATTATTTTTTTAATGATCAAGTTGAGGAAAACCACAAACAGATAACAGCCATTAAAACCAGTTTAAATAGCCTTAAATTATGAGGTTGGTTAGCATTTACTTCTCTGCATTTAGCAGTTAATTCCCATGCCATCAATTTATTCATTCCTCCGGAAGATAGCTGTCAAAACTGACATAGCCAGGTGAGAGTAGAGGTAGGCGGCGTATTTTCTACCCATGAAAATTTTACTCATTGATTTGGTATGCAGGTGAAAGATATAGCACACCAGTCAACACCAATTTGCCTTAAATATTAGATCAATCTATAATATTATTTTTTTTCTTTAATCATTTAGTCTCCAAACCAAGTCCTCATTTTTCTTTTGGTTTAAATTATTATAGGGGAGAGGGCCCAATAGTTGTACAGGGTCAAATAGTCATGCACCCAATCGTAAATATAATACCCAATAGTCATTTATATAATGTCCAATAGTTGTGATTTGACTACCCCTAATTAAACAAAATGTATGCTTTTGATCTAAAAATCAACCAATCATGTGATACCACATAAGCATTCAACTACTCATGATGTAATGCACGAGAATTGGTCTCACTATTTTTTGGGGCCTTTTTGGACACCTTGACAAAAACGCATGCTGATGTGGCATCATATTTGATGATGTGGCCTTGAAACCTTAGTTATAAGCAGAGAACTTTCCAAGTAAGCTGCTGTAAAAAATTGGGAGTGATTTGAAATTTTGAAGTAGGATAATTAGAAGCACCAAGTTAGGGTGCACGACTACTGGGCACTCTCCCCTAGTAGGATTAAATTTATATTGCTTATGGTAAATGTTGGTGGAAAGCCCAAAGTAATAAAAGAAACATACATGTAAGGCTGAGGGTTTGACACCATCATACATCTGTCATAATAGCACTTCCCTTACTGACAACTATGTTCAATCTAAAACTCTTGAGAAATATTTTTCCTTGGTTTACCTTTCCATAAGTCTGTTGTGGAATTAAAACACACCATAATTTACCATTCTTGGCAAGGGAGAAGGAAAAAACAATGACACCATGAAAGAGAAATTTTAGGCACCTCCCAGAGTACTACAGGAGGGCGACAGAAGTGGGAAAGAGCAGAAGGTTTTACACCTCAGGCGTACAAGGAGGACTTGACTCTTAAATATCATTAGTCTTCATTTCTTATTTTTATTTTTACTTTCCTCTAGTTTTCTATTCAAGATACATTAATCTACTCTTTCCAAGTTGTACCCCTCAAATGATGCCCTGATTATTCTATAT
>VDFB02160628.1:0-19649 GCA_007258455.2 Sequoia sempervirens | reverse complement strand
AAATTAATCAAAAAGTTATGATAAAAGTCAAATAATAATTAAATTAAAATGATGTATTTATTAGAATTTTAGTATATATATAATTTAATAATGAAGTATATAAATAATATACATTATTCTATTTTTTTCTTAATTAATAAATTTAGATACAAAATAAGATAATCGGCCATTATAATTATAGTATTAATTATATTTAGTTTTTTTTATAAATCAAGAGTATTAGAGGAGGGCTTTGAGATCTGAGTGGAAGACAAGAAGTCACCCTCCATTTTTGATCTTCATGTTGCTCTCGTTTTGGTCTTTGATTTTCCTTTGGCCTTCTTTGCATCTCTTGGTCTTCAATCCTCGTTCTTGCTTTGGGGAATGGAATTTTTCTTTTGAATTTTTGAATTGGTTGTAATTTTCTCCTGTTAACGTTAAGGTGCATGGTCGTACATGCATGTAATGTCTAGTGGAGACAATGTTATGAAGAGCCACTAAAGGACACATTGGAGGATGAGCTCATTAATTATTTTGAGAGGAAAGTGTCAGTGAAGAAATCATTCAAAGATTTTTTGGTAGGGGATGAACTAGAAAAGGTTCCAAAGGCGGCTAGGTTCGATGTTCTAGAGTCTAGTGGTGGAGGTCTCTTTGGAGGTATGCAAGTCAAAGGAGAAGAAGGTAAGCTTTCTCCTCCTCTGAAAACTCTTTTTGTTGAGCCTAATAAGGATATGATTGTATCTATTGAGAAGGAAGAAATCGAGCTAAAAAATGTTGTAGCATTTTTCGTGGCTCTTGACAAGGATAAAATCCTTGCTAGGAAGTATTTTGATGAATGGATTCTCAATGTTTGGGTTAAGAAGCTTGATCTCCATGTCTCATATTGTAGAATGATTAAAAAGGGAATTTTTTTTTCTTTAAGAATCACTATGCAAAAGAGGGCTTTAAGCATACAATTATGGAATGTGGGTAACTCCATCTTCAAGATGGTGTCTTGGTCTCCAAATGTGTTAAATGATGAGGTCTCGACATATTCAATTCCTAGATAGGTGATTGTTAAAAACCTCCCACCCCAGCTATGGGATTTTATCTCACCTCCTGTCTTTGCTTGGGAAAGTGCCCCAAGTTGAGGAGACTAGAGCCACTCTTCCACACATGGATGATAGGGTTTTAGTGTCACTCTCTCTTAGATTGGAAATATCTAAACAAATTGGTGTTAGCTTGTGATGGAAAATGATAGTTTATAAAATTGAAGTTTTGGGTGGTCTTAATGCCTCCTTTTTGTTCAAAATAGAAGGACACCACAAAAAAAGATTGTCGTAAACTAAAAAAGAAACCCACTAGCAATTTTGATCTAGAGTTTCATAAGATAACTAATGAGTTTAACTGATGTAGGAGCATCTAGTGGTGTAAGGGCAATCTTGCATCACCCAAAAATAGTTAAATTTCAAGTTTCTCAATTTTTAGATATTTTTACATTTTTGGATACTCTTTTCGTCATAATAAAATTCCCAATTTACGGTTTTTATTTTCTATTCATGGGTTGAAAGATATTGCAGTTTTAGTTTCTCAAATTTGCACTTAAAAATCTTTTGAGTTAGATTTGAGGCACTTAGAGTTCCTGGAATGGCCCCAAAACTTTCTAAAACTGGTGTAGTAATTTTGAGCGCGTTATTGACTTTGAGACCTTTCCAACGGTTCAAACGGTTCGTGAATCAGAGCCCCAGATCAAAAGTTATGGCCCCAGGAAGTTGGCGCACTTTCTAAAAGATACAATTGCAAATATTCTTTTGAAATTTGAACTTCAAGTTGTAATTTTTCAGCGCCAAACTGCCTAAACTAAAATTTGAATGTTATTTTGGCTCCAAACTAAAGAGGAGCTCTATTTATGGGTGGGTTTCTAATTTTTGGGTAACTTTTCGAGGACAAGCTCGCATATTGCAAAAGGGTTATTCTGTAGCTTTCTGTAACTTGCATGTGTTGTAGAACTTGGGGATTTGAGATCCTCTGCATATAAGAAGCTCCATTTTCTGAATAATAAAATTATTCTCTTGTTTGTGGGTTATTTTCTAAGTCTCGGACTGCGCCCTCATCAAGTGGTATGAGAGTGGGTTTTCTTGGAAGGGCTTGCACCCTGATAATTCCTTTTCGGACAATTTTTTTGTTGCCCCTTTTGATTCTAATATTTTTAAGAGTATATAGAAAGCATGGGAACATACCAAAGATGTAGCGACCCTCCACTTTTGGCCCTTTTGTGACGTTTGAGTAAGTATGGTCAATTGAATTGATAATTAACTAAACTGTGTTTATGAAATGACATTATATGTATTGATTAAATAAAATATTATTGATGTTTTAATTGATTTAAATAAATTAAAATTTATGATTTGACAAAGAAATATATATATATATATATATAATTGTATTATTTAAGCAAATTAAAAAGAAAGATTAAAACTAATAAATTAAGTAAATTAAAGAAAATAAAAGCTTATGGCGTTATTTTTGGATCTTTTCTCCTGTCATATTCTTGAGATTAGAAACCGACCTGTTACCACCCATTAGAAGGTGTTTAATCTTGTATGACGGAGTCTGTAATCTCGAAAGAATGGTCCACAATAGACCCATGAGCCATACTCTTTGGACCCCAGGTATGAAGGCATACATTACGCCATGTCTGTGCCAATAGATGAAATTTCATATTCGACCCTCAACCTACATGTTTCTGGGTGAATTTCACTAAATCTAGCTAAGGGGAGAAGGTTTAACGTCTGATTTAAGGAACCCATTTTGAATGTATCCTGCAATCATGTCATATTATCTTTCAATCACAGCATTTTATCCAACAACTATGATGTCTCATCCTGTATTCACGACATTCCATCGTGGGGAGGTCGTGTTAAAGTATGACAGATTCCTCTTTTCGTATTAGGCGAGTTTACAAGATGATTGGTTTTTGCTGCGATTCCTTATGGTGGTCGTAGGTTCATTGAGGCACTCCATTTATGCAGGCGCCGCCTCTTGTTACCAAACTCTGCACTCGTGTTCATAGCTCCCAATGCTGTGTTTGTTGAAAGTTTCGAAAGCCATTTTGCAAAGACGAGCCTTAGTTTAGTCTGCTTTACGATTAGGCTAAGGCATTTAGTCAAATCATATAAGTATTTAGGGGCTCTCTAATTGTTTGGAGCTTCAGTGACCAAGATGTAGTAATCTGCCCCTTTTTCATTATATTCTTGCTCGCACAATTTATATGCTTTCCCTTTTAGGAACTACGAAGAGGGTCTTTTTGTGATAAAAGAACAGAGAAATTGTATTCTATTATCCTCCTAATATTAAGTCGAAGTAGCTTATTTTATGCTTGAAGTTTTCCGCAGTCGGGGAGTGTACGCATTTGAAGGTGTTCTGTCAAACAATTCTCATGTCTTGCGTATACTGCATTCAGGCCCGCTGATTTATGCTTTGGCTTATCAAAATCTCAGTCGTTCATCATTTTGTCGATGTTGGATTTTCGCTCCTCCAAACCTTTTTCCGCTGGTATTGACCTTTCACTTCTCCAATTTTGGCGTGCTGCAGCCTAAAAATAAGGTTTAGACAATGGTTTTAGAGTATGTTTATTGAAATGAAACTTAATTCCTTATAGTAACTTCTTTATTAAAGTTACAAAAAACATTTATAAAGGAAAGAGAGTTCGTAAAAGGCAAAACTAGTGGTATAAAATTTGTTATTTTATTTTATTAAGAAATCAAGTTTAGGAAAATTCAATTTTGAAGAGAATAATTATCTTTTGAAATTAACGGCATTGTATTACCAATGGGAAAATATATTTAATAATATTATTGATAAAATTAATAGCAATAATAGTAAAAGGTGTTTTACCCCGCGAATAATGATTTTTAATATTACTAGAAGTAAAACTAAAATCGATTATATTAGTAAAAGAGTAAATGTATGTTGGTTGGGTAATCTTTTTATGGATAAATAATATTGACATAGGGTTATTGATAAAGTTAAATAATTATAATCATAGCTTTTGACTTATGTAATTTAACATTAAAAATAAAAGATTATAGATAGAAAGTGCAATATTAAAGTGAATTCTCATTAATATAAATGCAAGCTACTATTAATTTGTTAAGGAAATTTAGAGTGGTAATAGATAATTTATTTAATTTATGGGAAATAGGATTTAAATAGAAATATCAATATTTACGTAATCAATTTGGAAGAGAATTAGTTAAGTAAGTGATTGAATTAAATTAGTTTAAAAGAAAATATTAACTCTACTTAACTTATATTTTGAAAGAATTGGCCTATCTTTAGATTAATTGCTTAATAATTAATTATGAATGTTTGCAATATTCTAGAGAATGGGGACTTCGTCCTTAATTATTGGATTGATAGTAAATTAAGTAAAAGAGATCTAGGAATTCATGTGTATATTTGTATTCTTTGTTTGAAAAGATTTGATGTAATTGTAATTAGGTATTTAAATATACATCATACACCTGTTACATTAGTAAGGAAACTTTTCCATCTTTTATGATTTTTCTTCCAGATTGTATTATGTATAGGTGAATGTAAAGGTAACATGGAGTAGATAAGGTAACTTAATCATTTAGAATATGGTTATTCTAGAGGCCAATAATCTATTTATGGTGTCAATTAAGTATGTGAGTTGTATTTATTAAAATTGTTATACTTTTCAAGATGTTATTTGAATTGATTTGTTAGTAAATGAAAGAGTCATCTAGATGAGATAGGGTGCTTAATGGTTTTATTTATATAAGTGTATAAAAATGTGTTTATACCATGAGTTAAAATAAAAGCAAATTCGTTGGTGAAAATAGAGATAATTTTATATCTTATCTACACAATTCTTCAATTATTTAAATGACTTCGTGATGGTCAAATAAAATATAGTGAAATGGTTTAGGATGTTTATTACATATAATGAATGATTATGAAAATGTAAGTAGTTATAGGAAAATTAAATTAATCTTGTGTTAGATGCTTAGCGAGATAATTGTAAAATACATTTCTATAATTCCCTTAATTGTTTTAAATGATTTCTCGATGAGTGAAAGAGTAACATAGTAGGCTTATATTCATTTTGTCTTAAATTGCTCCTCATAGTATTAATCGTTGTAGACTTTAAAAGATTATAATTGAGTGTGTATGTTGATATATATATATATATATATGCTGGTGTGATTATCATATGGTTTTGTTCATTACATAGATTAGGGAATAATGAAGAGATTTAAGGAAATGTAATTTAAATAAGGGAGCATCCAAGTTGTGATGGATAAATGAATTATATAATTGGAGTACTGTAATTGTAATCAAGGGATTTCTTTTGCAAGGTTTGATTAGGAATTATTGGCAATAAATCAATAGATGACAATGAAACCCAAAGATCTTACAAAACACAAAGGAAGTAAAATACAAAATGATTATACCTGATCGCCGAGACTTCCATGATTCACTTTTGTAATACCTTCTTGCTTGCTGGATGATGTTGCCCTCAGATTCGTCGTGTGAGCAAATCTGCAAATGCCTAAGTCCTACACCAAGCTTTGAAGGATTTATGCTATGTCTAAATGCCTATGCCTATAACTATAATTGTCAATGTCTATGCCTAAACAAATGCCAAGATTTGACCAAATAAATATAATGACTATGGAAATTGCTATGAAATCTAAGTATGCAAATGCTTAAAATGTAATGTGTTTGTGCGTAATCGAAAAGTGAGAGGAAAATGGAATTTTATAGGAAATGCCATTTCAAATGGACGGGTGAGATTAATTGATGATGAGAACCTAGAATGAGAGGTCCAGATTAAACCTGAGAATCCCTAATTAGGGTTAGGGAAAATTCATTAATCAGACGGTCAAGAAAATGTCTCAGATAATCAGATCGACGGTGGAGAATAAATGAGGAAATTAATTAAAGAAATAAAGATTTTTGAAAAATCAAGAAGATGAGATTGGCTGATTTGTGAGATTCAAAAAATCAAGAAGATAAGATGTGGTAGATTTGATTTAGAAATCAAGAATGCACTTACTGATACTTGATTTTAGAAGATTAATACTATTTGAATTAAATTAGTAAAATAATAATGATTTTAATAGAGATAATAAATAATCTTTTTGATTATTTATCAAAATGGTGATAGTTGAATTGTGATGACATTTTAAATAATTGATTTATTTAAAATGAGAGGAATATTAAATTGGCAATTAAATAATTAAATTTAATTATTTAATTTATGGAATAAGACTAATTAATTAAATAGAATTAATCAATTTATTTAATAATTAAGAGCGATAGTGACATATTAAATAAATAAATGTAATTCATTTTATTTAATAATGGGAAAAATTAAATGCGAGAAAGGGAAATTAAATAAATTAAAAATTTATTTAATTAAAGGGAAAAGAACTTAGACAATTAATGGCGTATTTAATAAATAAATAAAATTTATTTATTTAATTGTAATCATGAAAGAATAAATGACATAGATTATTTAATCAATGGTCGGAGATGTGGACCAAGGACATAATTAAATGTCATAATTATGCTAGAACCCAGAGGTGATAAAAATGATGCTCACAAACTGGGGCCATTTGGAATTGTCTGATAATGATAAGTTGTAAGTTAGCATGAAGGTTACATACTAACTAGTTAATAGTGAAGATTGCCTCGTGAAATCAATATGATAGTTATTTGGAGTATTGTATGTTTGTGTAGTGGAAGTGTAGAGTAGTAGTTTGGAAACTTTGACAATTGAATATTATTGTGTGGATGGTGTATTAAGTGAAATTAGTGAGTACAATGAAATGTGAAAATAGTGTTTTCATGGTCGATTGGTTACTTGCTTAAATTACGGTGTTTGATTAAGGAGATCGTTGTGTTTCTGATTATTGTCATACGAAGGGAGCCGCTAGTGTCATCTGATTATTATGAAAACTTTGGTTATTGTGTTTGATCTTGTATGAAGATGATAATTTTCTTATAAGTGTTGGCTTCTATTCTTTTTTCGTTGTGATAGTGACCCCTTTACTCTACATCTGTCGATTTGTGGTAATGGAAGTCATATAGTCATTTTGTGGTTCCATGATATGAGTTTCCTGGGAACCCAAGTATTTGTGTACCCTTCAGTTGGGAGTATATGAATATTGGTGTTATAGTATCCCTTGCTTTTTCCTTCGTATGTCTCTGGAAATAGTCACCTTGTAAGTGATCGTTGAGATTGTTGTATGTTATGTTTTGGTTGACCTTGTGGTTTGGTCTTGTGATCGTTCGGTTTGTCTGTCTTGGTCGTGGGTCTTTCTTGTCAACTCCTAGCATGGGGGGTGGACCTTCAGGTCATTGGGTTCCTAGTTGTGTTCGTGTTGCGGAAGCGGATGTAGAGTTACTAGAGCTTCTCTTGGATGAAGACCGATATTTGCCTTGTACCTTATTCTTCATTGATGTACTCTTCCCATTGTTATAAGGGAAGCATTGTGTAATGTATTAGTGTATTTGTGATGTGTTGTATCTGTGGAAATATGCTCCATAATTACATTATGGATCTATGAACTTTTTTGTAATAAAATGATGAATATCTTTCCCTCTCCTTGATCATTAATGGTTGTATGTGTTTACACCTAAAAATAGTCATCATATTTAGTTAATTAAATACAACCTATTTGATTAATGCTTCAACTACATATAAATAAGGTCTTACTTTATTTATATTGTTCACTCTTCTTTTAATTCTCCAAAATCACATTGTTCTAAATAATTAAATAAACAAAATACCCTAAACGTGTTTATTTAATTAACCTTCCTTAATCATGATTAAGAATTAGAGCACATTTCTACAACTTTTTGTGTGCCACCTCATAAAGGTCACATGAAAATAAATAAGCCTAATTATTAATTAGAATTATCCTCACACACTTCAACCAATGAGAAAAAGTACATGGCTTTATTCCCCCACACTTCCAACAAATTTGGAGCACATGGGTTTTTGTTTCACACACTTGGGAATCCCATACATTTGGCATGTTTCCAGTTGGTCAAAGGATTCTCTCCACACACATGGCATGTTCTCCTTGGTCAAGGGGACAACATCTTGATTCCTTTCATCTCCACTGTCTATTATTTCTCCTTCGAATCTAGACCGTTGATAGGTACCACCTCACAAAATGCTTGAGAAACCCTATAAATACACCCTCTTTCCTTAGCATTTATCATCCACAATTTGAGTAAAGTTACCATGCAGGTTTATCTTAGGAGCTTGGAGCTTTCATGGAGTCTTATACTTAGTTTTCATATCATGCGTTACTTTGCATTCTCATCTTAGATTAATTAATTGCTTCATAGTTACATTTTATCATCCCCATTGCATCATAGATACACTTTAGGTTAGTTTGTTTTATGTTTGCATTTGATCGTATGCATAATCATGGATAGTTCATTTTAGTTTCATATCATCTCACTCATCTCCACTTGTTCATTTATCATCAACATCATCCTTCGTTTATCATTGTATCCATTATCCTTTCCATCATTTTGTTTCATTTAGAAGCATACCACTAATCATTCTAGCACACATTTGCACATAAAAATCATCTTAGCTTGCATATTAAGCATCAAATCTCGTTTTCTAGGTAGTCATTTTAACAACCTTTGTGCCCATAGAAATCTGAGGGCCAAATGGTTTAATAAATCCCCAGAAATAGAGGACAATGATACGTATTTGAAAGGTTTGATTGTATTACGAATAGAGTAGTTTTACTTGCTTCAAACTTTGAATGTAAACTATTTCATTAAGCTTTATGTTGACATTAGAATACTCTCCACATTCGACACATGCACATTATGTCATCATTATGTAATCTTGTTTTTTTTGTTGCCTTCGTTGATAAAAGTTTAGGATTCATAATGACTGTTCCGTGTACCCTGTTGGAACTGTAAATATCTGATGATTTTACATGTTGATTTCACTCATAAATTTCCAGATTGATCCTACCGTGTGCATATTTCACCCATATTTTTCCATATGGTCCCATAGTTTCCATCGGGTCATGCATTTTTTACATTATGGTCCCTATCGGCATAAAGAAACTAGGGTCTCCCCGATCCATTTTTTGTATTTTTGCGAGTATAAGTCTGTGTTGCCTATCGGCAAGACTTATTTGATGTCACGGCGATCGGGATCCATCTCCAGGCATCCATCGACAAGACGTTTTCATTGTTTCGGCGACAAAAAAGGAGCATATCGGCAAAATATTTTTCTTCAGGGCAACGTCTTGGCGAACTCACCTTGTCTTGCCGACCAACGTATGAAAAGATACATCAGAAAAAGTTAAGACATCGATGTAATGTCACAGAGAATTTGATATGTCTTACCGACTAGCACATAGAAGGGTCACTTCGGCCAAACAAATAGTTTTCGGTGTGAAGTCATAACGAATTCACATTGTCACACCGACCAGATGCATAAGGATGCGTATTTCGGTAAGAGTTAAAGTTTTTCGAGTGAGGTCTTGGCGAGTGACCTTCGGTCTCGCCGACATTAAACAAAAGGGTTCTATCGGTGTGAGAATTGGATTGTCTCGGTGATCAAGAATGCATCATGTGGGTTTTTGGTAAAACATAGGGTATTCTATATGACGTCTCCCCGATATCATAAAGTCACAGTGACATGCAAGAGATAAAAGAATACTGTCAGTGAAACATGATGAAATCTACAAGAGGTCTTCCCGACATCACAGGGTCACGGCGAAAGCAAATGAGGAAAAAGGAAATGCGGCTCGGTCATGGCGAAACACAAGGAACTAAGGGGCGACTGACAACGTTATAATTGCCTTTGGCATGACTACGATATGTCTTGGTGACTGTTCTAGTGTTGATTAATAAAATTCATATGATGCTGGCCGACATGAAATGTGCCCGATTGCAACTATTTGCCGACATTGGAATATGAAACGATGTGTCTCTTCAGATACAAATGTATAAATTCTCAAAGGATATCATTAGAAATCATGAGATCAGATTATAGTAGGTAGATTAGGAATGGATACAGTAGAATAAAGTTCTCATATCAAAGACTATGATGCATGTTTTCAAATGGCGATTTCAATGAAAATCAGTTGTTGTGGAAGTTTATTTCTGGTGTCAATTGTCCGCTGAGTTTATTGGTATTAAGTAAGCCTTCCAAGTTGATTCTTTCTGGTTGTTTAAATTGATATAACAAGCTTATTTTCAGTTTATTAGTGCACATTTGATGTATCTGTGTGATTAATTGATTGGTTCTTTCAAGGAGAGATTAAATCCTCTTAGTTGATGACAATAATCAGGGAGATTCATCTGGATTATTAAAGTAGAGCTTAGTAGTCATAATCATGCATGTTTATACAAGTTGTAAACATATCATATGCCTAAAAATTTGAGTTTCTCACGTAATAAGTTGCCCACTGCTTCTTCATTTGACTTCGCGATACCCAATAAGGCACCGGTTCTTACTTCATCATTTGGATTTTATTCCGGCTTTACATCTATTAATTGAGAATTTTAGGATTTAGATTTAGAAGATTTCTATTGCTATTTGTATCAAGTTTGAATTCATTTGTTCACTTCCATATGCCATTGTGGACAAATCATTGCAAGAAGAATAATCATAAGTCAAGGCTGCTTCATTCAGATAGGGTAATTCAGCCTAGGTTCACACTCCAAAGAGTAGAAGCAGTTTGCCACCCATTTGACCTCGTCGCCACCCTAAATGTATCAAGAGATTGGAAGCCTCTTGAGGTATTCATCCTGCTTTTAGAGCTAACAAATGTATAATTCGCTAGTGGACAAACATCAAAAATTTAGTCAAAGACCATCATATAGTCATCGAAGAAAAGCCGTAAATTTTGAGAAGTTTCGTATGAGTGATTCAAAGCATTTGAAAAGTGAGAGTACTTGAGGTCATGGAGGAGAAGGGTCATAAACCAAATATAGGGTATAACACTCTGATCGTGACAGGCATTCTAAAGAAGTGTAGGCTTTGGGAACACTATTAGACTATTTAGGTCAAAAAGTTGTCATATGGCAGGGTTCTCTTCTTTCAACTTGTCCAACATGTCCTTGTAGCGCCATAAGGTTTCTTCCACCTCCCAGCTGTTATCCTCTCTCAAGTGCCCTCCTCTCAACTCACAAGGTATTCCCTTTAAGTCACCGGCCCGCCACTCGGCCGTATAGGGATGCCCTAATTCTATGGTCGCAGTTTGTCCCCGGTACAAAAACCGGCTCCGGCCGGGAAGATTAAAAAGAACCATTTTTCCTACTTTTGGAAAAGTAGGTGGCGACTCCGGAAATTTTTTTTGATGAAGGATGGAATTTGTATATGGAACAAAAAAGTATTTTGAAAAGCAGCAGTTGATAAGAGGAATTGAAGAATTGAAAAAGAAAAATCTGCAATTGGACAAGGATGAATACACAAATGCAGGAAGGTATTGGGCCCCTCAAGCACTTGATAGTACAATTGGAAATTTCTACAATGGAGGCAGTGCATATCATGTACAGCAGAACACTTATTCTCCACAATTGTCGAAGCAAGTAAATGCTTATCTAGTCCCTCCTAGACAAAGATTGGAAAGTTATCAAGAATGCCAATGTGATTAGTGTCAAGTGCAATGCCAATGTGATCAATGTCAAGTGCAGCACAATTCTAATCCACTTGGAGATATCAGTCAGAATCTGCAACTAGGTATATATCAGAACCAACAATCTGAAAATGATGAATGTGTCAAAAATATTTGGAAGGCCTTTCTTGACATAAGGAGTTATGAAGGAGAAGATTTGACTTATCTGTACAATAGAATGACAAAAATTTGTATGCAATTACCTTCTCATTGTAGGCCTACAAGGGCCCTGTTTGTTGAACAATTTGTAAGAGCAGCGGAGCCTGAATCAGTTTATTGGCCAGAAAAACAACATACCTTTGATCTAGTAAATAAATTTATTGATATCATGCAGGGGAAAAGGTATGAAGACAATAGTGATATCACGGATGATCATCAGGACATTGATCAGACAATGCATCCAATAGAAGATGAGACATGTGCAAGTCAGAGTGACTCATATGATAGCTTGCATAATGAAGATGAAGGTACAAGATATCTCTCTTGCATAACAATTGTGGTAGAGAAAGCAGTGTGTGTTATGAGGGATCCAATGATTATTCAGATTTTGAAGATGGACCTGTGGATTTTGATCTGCAATCAAGGGATTCTAGCAGCCCTTTTGGAAATCAGGATGAAACATGCTCAAATGAGGAGGAGAGTACATCAACATATGAAGAGAATAGCTATAATGATCTTGAAAATTGCTATGTTGATGAATTGGAAAAAGAAATGGAAGGGGATTGTGTATCATGTCACAATGATGAAGAGCTTGAGGAACTTGTGGACTCTGATTTACATCACGATGACTCTTGTAGTTCTTGTGGTGATCAAGAGGAAGAAACAATGGACAATTTGAGTCCATTTGACAGTGAACAAATTATACCTCCAGTTGCAGTTGAAAGCCACGAAGACACATTCGATGAAGAGGAGGTTTGTACATCTGAAAATGGTTCCCAATCTTTTTCAAACCCATTGTATGATGAAGTGTTAAAGGAAGATCAGATGATATTTTGCAAAGGTAGGCCCAAGAATGAACTTTAGGTATTTTCAAATCCACTTTATGATAAAGAGGAGATAATTTTAGACAAGCAAAATGATGGAATAAATGACTGTGTTGATATTGTCTCTGATTTTCCATTCTCTGATGATCTTGGACCTCTTTTTGATGATGACAAAAGTGAAGAATATAACTGTGGTGATGAAAATGTAGAAACATGTTCACTTAGCAGTGAACAAATTTTAGATTTTCCAACTCTTGAATACCAGAGATGTGCACATGAAGGTGATTCTAAAGTCTTGTGTCTAGCTTACATTTGTTTTGACGGTGAAAGTTCTTTGTGTAATGATTCATATGACTCCCAGTGCATTTTTTGAATTGATGATCAGAAACCTGTGTCCATTCGAGAAGAGGTATGTTATTTTCAAACTTCTAACTCATGTGGAGAAGACTTTTATCTGCATACCAAAGATGATAGAGGTCCAGCTTTGATTGGTTCATGTATGCTTGATGTTGAAGATATGAGTCATAATCAAAAGTTGTCTCCAAATGGTGATACTGAAGTGGTGCAAAAGGTTTTAGATTTGTTTGTCTCAGATAGCATTGATATGACAGAACATTTTGTTTCTCAAGAGAAGCACTTTGATGGTGAATTTTCAATACAGCTGAGAGAGTCTTTCATAGTACACAACAGTGAGAATGATAATGAGGAATTTTGCATTGAATATGCATATACTTTGTATGTTGAAGCTGACAAAAGTTTGTCCCATAATGATGAATAATTTGAACTGCAGGATGGTGTAGAGAATTTGGGCCAAACTGAGCACGATGATTCTCTAAAAACTTGCAATAACAGTGATAGAGCAGGTTGCACGAATGTGAACTCAAGACAAAACCAGGTATTTGATAGGGGAAAGTATGGTTTGAGTTTCTGATCGTAACAACTCAGAACAAGTGAAGTTGAAACATTGAGGATTAAGGGTTGCCAGTGCATGGACAACTCTTGCTTATCCTCTTTAAAATTCTTTTCCATGCACAATAGTTTAGGGTTCTAGTTCACCTCCATTTTGCTTTCATTTTTCCATTCATCTCCATTTCCATTTTGCTCACTGGTTCATCATTTTGTGTCTGGTCTGCTCACCCAAAGATCTGGATCCTTACAATGATCTTACTATCATTCATCCCCAGATGAAGCCACTGTTGGAACTGTAAATATCTGACGATTTTACATGTTGATTTCACTCATAAATTTCCAGATTGGTCCTACCGTGTGCATATTTCACCCATATTTTTCCATATGGTCCCATAGTTTCCATCGGGTCATGCATTTTTTACATTATGGTCCCTATCGGCATAAAGAAACCAGGGTCTCCTCGATCCATTTTTTGTATTTTTGCGAGTATAAGTCCGTGTTGCCTATCGGCAAGACTTATTTGATGTCACAGCGATCGGGATCCCTATCGGCATAAAGAAACCAGGGTCTCCCCAATCCATAAGACATTAAACAAAAGGGTTCTATCGGCGTGAGAATTGGATTGTCTCGGCGATCAAGAATGCATCATGTGGGTTTTCGGTAAAACATGGGGTATTCTATATGACGTCTCCCTGATATCATAAAGTCACAGTGACACACAAGAGATAAAAGAATACTGTCGGTGAAACATGATGAAATCTACGAGAGGTCTTCCTGACATCACAGGGTCACGGCGAAAGAAAATGAGGAAAAAGGAAACGCGGCTTGGTCATGGCGAAACACAAGGAACTAAGGGGTGACTGACAGCGTTATAATTGCCTTCGGCATGACTACGATATGTCTTGGCGACTGTTCCAGTGTTGATTAATAAAATTCATATGATGCTGGCCGACATGAAATGTGCCCGATTGCAACTGTTTGCCGACATTGGAATATGAAACGATGTGTCTCTTCAGATACAGATGTATAAATTCTCAAAGGATATCATTAGAAATCATGAGATCTGATTACAGTAGGTAGATTAGGAATGGATACAGTAGAATAAAGTTCTCATATCAGAGACTATGATGCATGTTTTCAAATGGCGGTTTCAATGAAAATCAGTTGTTGTGGCAGTTTATTTGTAGTGTCAATTGTCTGTTAAGTTTATTGGAAAGTATTGCTAAGCTGTCTCCAAGTTGATTCTTTCTGGTTGTTTAAATTGATATAACAAGTTTATTTTCAGTTTATCAGTGCACATTTGTTGTATTTGTGTGATTAATTGATTGGTTCTTTCAAGGAGAGATTAAATCCTTTTGGTTGATCACAGTAATCAGGGAGATTCATCTGGATTATTAAAGTAGAGCTTAGTAGTCACAATCCTGCATGTTTATACAAGTTATAAACAGATCATATGTTGACAATTTGAGTTTCTACCATAATAAGTTGCCCACTTTTGTTTCATTTGACTCCGCATACCCAATAAGGCACTGGTCTCTGCATTTCATCATTTGGATTTATTCAATTTCTTTACATCTGTTAATTGAGCATTTTAGGATTTAGATTAAGAAGATTGCTATTGCTATTTGTATCAAGTTTGAATTCATTTGTTCACTCCCATCTGCCATTGTGGACAAATCATTGCAAGAAGGATAATAATAAGTCAAGTCTACTTCATTCAGATAGGTACACCTGCCTAGGTTCAACAACACCTACAAAGTAGAAGGTTTATTTCATTTGACCTTGTTTGTTACCCTAAAATGTATCAAGAGATTGGCAGCCTCTTGAGGCATCCCGCCTACGTTTTTGAGAGCGAACATACCCCAAAGGACGCAGATAACTTTGTAAATGTATAATTCCTTTTCATGTAATGAATGTACAAATTAATCTTATACAATGTTTCACTTTCAAAAAAAAAGTGTGGTGTTTGTTGTCCTTTGGGGTTCACGTAGTGGGGCATTACATCAAAGAACTTGGTAAAAGGTAACATTTCTATAGAAGAAAGGAGAACACAATTTGTAGCTTCAGGTAAGTGTAGTGGAACCTCCATTGGAAGAACAAATCCCTTGCTCTTTTGCAATATTGCTCAACTAAGGATTGGGACAATAAATAAATTAAAAAATTTGGAAACATTTTGAACAGTAATCAGTTGAAGTCTTGGGCTTCCCTAAGTATGTAGTATGGTCTCCCTCAATCTCACATGAGGACATACTCTATACTTAGGAAAGCTTGCAAGAACTTTCATTTTCTTATTCACCTTGGCTTCAACATTGAAATCTATGATAATCTCAAGTGGTGTGATGGTACTGCCTTGCATAATGTGAACTCCAGGATGATATATAGTACTTTGGCTAAGTCTCGGAACATTGTTAGGCACCTTAATGACTGCTGACATTTAAAATTGAGTCATAATCATTGCTCTAAAATCCTTAAGCATTCCTGGTCATATGTCATTGAGCCTAAAAACACCTACTTTAAATGGTTTCTTCCATTGAAAAAAATTCCTATCAACCTAAGCCTTGCCCAATCAAATAACAATTTTTGTTTGATCTACATGACCCTTGAGTCTATCAACCATATTTTTTTTATTGTTTCTTTGTTAAAGAAATTTGGTTATTTTTTTTCTAATTTAGGGGGTTCAGACTACAAAGGGAACTTCTCATGGCAAGAAATCTTGTTTGGCTATGTTAAAGGTCTTAGTAAAGGCTTTAATTTATTTTGGTTGGTTTTGACTATTGATATTTTGTGGTTTTTGTGGAAAGAAATAAATGATGATTGTTTCCAAGGTAAAAAGAGAAAGCTTATTGAGTCTTATAGGAGACTTGTTTTTCACTCCATTGCTATGCAAGTTACTTTGACTTTGAAGGTGTCTAAGGAGAAATTTAAGGATAAATTTTGAGAGCTCATGGACATTGGTCAAGCCAATTTCAACAAATTTGATGTTAAGTTAGCAAAGTATTGGTCCTATCCAGAGTGGAAGAAGATAAGGTTTTTTAAGAACTACCATGAGTTTCAAAACAAGTACAATAAAAACTATACCTTTGAGACGCTTCTTGAAGACATGGGCCTCAAGGACAAATAGTGTGTTTTTGAGGAGGGCATTGAGCTAGAAGTTATTAGATCCAACGACAATATTTATGATATTGACCCTCCTATAGGATGGAATAACCTAGATAGATTTAATGAAAGCCGTATTTTTTAGTTTCTTTATCTTGTATCTATTTTCCTCTCTGTTGACGTACTTTAATCTTGTTTTGAGATCTCTTGTACCTTAAAGTGTATGTGATGTTATATGTAATACTGCTTTGACTTGTGACTATTATTGCTTTATTTTTAGTAATATGTAATTAATTCAAAAAATCATTTCTTTATTCTATAAAAAATATTTTTAAATAACTTAAAATATACACAAAATTTAAGTACCTTCCAATACAACATGAAAAATATTCTACTCATGAAAAAAGTAATTTGAAGATAACTTTGGAAACATAATTCTATCCCACAACATTTTTTTTGTTGAAAGTTGAAGCTTACGAAATTCAAGTGATCAAAAGTGATGAATATATATATTGGTCTAGATATGCCATTAAGAAAACTATTACCATGCATGTTATTCATTTTCTTTTGCCTTCAATTTAGAGCTTTCAGAAAACTCAAATTACTCTCCCATATTGAAAACCTTTTATATAGTCCATTGTAGGGACAACTAGAATGAGCAATTTGTATAGACGAGGAAAGGGACAATCACTAAATTAAATTATTTCTTTAGTCAAGAGGCGTGATACATATCCTTATCTCATTCATGCAACTGGTTATCCCTTGCGAAGATGATAAGGATGATTTTTTATCATCTAATATAACAGTACAACGCTCTTTTATCCTCAAACACTAGCAGTTAACGATGTTATGCCAAGGACTCTGGATTAGCAATGATTTTATATGCCATGGACATGGGAAGTTGTTATATTGATGAGAAGGAAGTGACAGTAGCAATGCAAGGATGTTTGACCTAAAAGCTCAGCTTGAAGTTTAGCGAGGTGTATCAGAGGATGTATAAGATAGAGTCCATAAATCTTTCATACAACACAACATAACCTAGCAAGACGTGGTTTTGGACTAGAGAGGAGGAGAGAACAAGTAAAAGTCGTAGGAGTATTTTAAACAATGTAAATTGCAAAGAAAAGTTGTCGAAGATCCTAGCCATCGCAAGGTTGGGCAGAGCAGTGAAATCGACTCTACTACAGCTTCGATGGCTAGAATGAAGCCCCCCACGTCATAGAGCATCTTCATCAATGATAGGCCCCTATGACGTGAAGCAGCTTAGAAGAATCTCGAGCTTCTCCTTACTCTAAGGACTTGGATGATAATATTTCATGGACTATTATCCAAAGGCAAAATAAAGGTCTTCCTAAAACTATCTCTCAATCTCATAGTAGAGTGAAGGGTGAGATCGAATAGGGTTGGGTTTGACATTGTTTAAGTGGGCCTCAAGATTCCATGATGTTTCTTTTTTGGTTGTTGTGTGTGGCAACTTGGATGCAATAATGTCTCACTTTGATTTGTCTTGATGGGTTGTTTGGTTTGCCCCATATCTCATGGACTTGTTTTATTTACTAGTTGCCTATTTTATTGTACAAGGGTTTGGGTCTTTTTAGTTTTGTTAAATATCAATATAAAAAACACTAATGCTTCATGTAATCACAAGTGATTGATACAAGAAGCATTTTTTAATGAGGTGATCTCATAAGCCCTTACATATAAAAATTAGTTAAGTTACATATTTTATTAACTAATTTATTTTTCATAGTAACCCATTATATGCCAAGTACATGCACTTATCAACCTAGTGCCTTGGGATTTATTGTTGCAATATGTTTGGGAGAGAAACATAACCAAACATGTTAACCTTTTTAAATAAATAAACACTAAATCACTTTTATTCCATTATTTGTGGTACATTTTTTAATGGAAAACAAGAATAACAACAAAGGAGATACCATTGCTAAAAATTGCAATGAAATAGCCAACCAAAGATGCTTCACTTAATTTCTTACTATCCTCCATTTTTATGTTCTAACAACCTTATCATGACAATAAATAATACTATCTCCAAGCCGAAGTTTGATGAGGTAGTATGTGTCTTATTGTTTAAAAATGAGGCAAATTTTTGAATGTCAAAGATACTTTGATCATGAGCAATCATTCATAGGAAAAAAGGAGCAAGAAAGGAGCTCATAAATTCAAATCAAAGGGTGGATCAAAGTCTCATGGTAAATCAAAGGTAAAATACGAGATTTGTAGGAAGAAATAATGCATCTACAAGCAACACAAGGAGAAGGCAAAGAATGAGGTTGATGATGACTCACATTTGAAGACCTTTACCAAAGAATCTAGAGATGTATTCTTAGAACCTTCAAATACATATGCATTCAATGATACATGGTTGCTTGGTTTAAGGCCAATACACTACATGAATCTTCACAAACAGTGGTTTTCTATGTATGCAAGCCATAATAGAAGTAAAGTCTTCTTAGATGACAATCATCTCAAAGTATTATTGGCTAAGAAAAAGTCAAGTTAGTATTTCGCGATGGAAAGGTTAAAATCTTCACTAATGCATTGCACATTCTTGGTTTAGCTAGATATTTAATTTATGTAGATAAATTGAATGATGTGGGTGTGTAGGTTCTCTAACAAGGATGTATATATAAAATGGTTAAGGGGCCCATGGTGTTAGCCAAAGGGGTTATTATTGAACATTATTTTACCTTGATGCAAGCACCATGTTGAATACAATAGTATTGAGGCACCCAATTATGAGAACTAGAAACTTCCCGCAAAAGAAACAATGGCGTGGAATGAGCATATGGGGCACATTAGTGAAAGTTGGAAGGACCTTGAAGTATAAGGACATGGTTGAGGGGTTTGTAAATTCTTCTTTGAATTTTGATTTCTATGAACATTTGTATCTATGAGAAACAAAATCCTATTACTTTTATTCGATGTTTACTATATTTGATGGGATTTTCCACTTGATTCATAGTAGACATCCAAATTTGGA
>VDFB02160627.1:0-12047 GCA_007258455.2 Sequoia sempervirens | reverse complement strand
TGGAGGCAGTGGATTGTAATGTTTGAGCAAGGTTTTGAGACTCAATCAAGATGGGAAAATAGTGAATACTCACCTCAGGACTATGAAGTAGTGCCTGTCATGGTTGAAGGATCTAAGAACTACATGAAACAATGAGTCCCCTGTAGTAAGTAGGTAGTCTATAGGGCATAGTTTGATTTTATAGAAGGATGCTCATGAAAGGAATCTTCAAGTGATAGTGAGTGAGCTGTTTGAGATTGTAGCTGAGGGTGCAATACCTAGTCTTAAAAGAAGTTAGCAAAGCAGTAAATGTGCAAGAAAATTGAATCGTACACAACAAACAATTCACAATGCTATCTTCCATAATGCCTTGAGTTTGAAGAAAAAAATCTCATTGTATCTTCATGATGAAAGTGGTGAGCTTAATGGTCAATCACTGGAAACCATGATTTTAAAACATGCTATTGTGTTTATGGAGGCAACATTTTAAGCAAGGCAGTGAGTGGTGGTTTGGAACAATGGCAAGTATGAAGGACTTGCTTTATATGCATACTATGCAGTCTAGCTTAAGACAACGCTCTTAGAAGAGATTGAAGGTGGATTATGGAACTCAAGGGTTACCATGATAAAGATTAAAGAAAAGACTCCAGGATCTATTTAAAAGCCAATGGGTCATGAAGATATTAAAGATGTCACATGCAAAAACCTAGTAGTCGAGCGCAATGAATACGCTACAAAGAGGCTAGTAAAGGTTGGGGCGTATTTGTAGATTCCACATTATCTAATTACGTGGAAATACATCATTTATTTATTTATTTAATTAAAATAAATCATTCTAAACCCTATATAGGATACATTGATACTTCAAAAGACTCTGAAGGAATTTGAGATTATGCAAATATATGTCAAGCAACATTCATAAGGTTTAGAAAATCTTGATCACTCTCTAGAATAGCCCATTAAACATGGGTTGTGTTTGAATGCACTACACAATTGATATAACACAACCACTCTGCATATCAACCAGAGTTATAGGCTCTTTATTGCAGCAAGAGGTAATCACTCTTTGATCATGCTACAATTACATCCTAACCTGTTAAACTTGAGACAACCCGAATGCACCCAATGATGATTGACACCTACATTATACAACCCTAATTAATCAGGATATATGAGCGTCTCCATTTCTATCATCACAACATAGCCAATATTAAACTTGGGTCACACATGAATGTATCCCGTAGATTTGTTAAGTGCCACAATTGTGCCACATGACCAATACGGCTATGGATCACATAATTATAGTCACAAGAATCGTTCTCCTCGCTAGGATCTTTATGGTGATTCCACACAACAAAACTGACATAAAATTTCAAACCCTTAACCCTAAAAATCAAATTTGATGAGATGTTGCTTTAAAATATGATTTTCAAACCTCGAACTACAAACTGACTTCACAACTGAATTCTCAAAAGACAATGACTACCCTCAACCCGGGCGATATCTTCTTGAATTTTTTCTCATTTTTCCCAAGAAAATATCCTTAATTCTCCACAAACTGTCTCAAGTAAAGCAAAACATTGTCGCAATAAATCAAGTGCGAACTCACTTTTCTTTATGTCGGCCACAATTTGATTTTTTTTAATTTTTCATGTTTGTCAAAAATTTGACGAAAATAATAGCCGACCTTTCGACGAACGTCGAGGATAAACTTTCAAAAAATTGGAAATTACACATCAAATTTTACAAGCACCCGACGAACATCGAATTTTACATATTTCGTCAGACAATTTCGTCATATTTTGCAGTCAAATGTATTAGTGGTAGTAACCATGTCACTCGCCAGCTTATTCCTCCATGGGGTATATATGATTGTGAGCTCCCTTTATGTCAGGTTCAAGTGCCAAAAATGTGTGCCTATTTATCAATAATATTTTTTTAATAAAAAATGATTTAAAAAAAATCAAACTTGTACCTTCTACATAATGTTGATGCAAATTGGAAAATATATTGTAGAGAATATGATAAATTTGCAAAGAATATTCACCCAATAGTACTACAGACTAATAATGCTTGGTACGAATACGTATGAAACTATACAAATTCATATAATGTATGGTCTATATGAATAGATTTCTACATGTTCTGATCAAACCGTAAAAAATGGCCCAATTTTTTGCCCAAATATCAAGTGTTTTACATGAAAATAAGGTTTTTGAGCCTTCTAGACTCAATCGTGAGGCCCATTTTTCCTCAATGTGCACCCAAAAAAATCTCAAGCTCAAATCACTCTTAGATTTAAGAAGGGGTTTTGCAAATTTGAAGCTTTGATACCATGTTATAGTCACTCAAGGATTAAGCCTCTAGGATCACCTACAGAAACTAAACACAACCTTCTACAAGAGGGAAAAGCAAGAACATGAATTTACAATAATAGATGCAAGATTATAGCCAATGTGTAATACTCAAGATTACAATGATATTTGACTAGAATCAATTCCATGAATTAGGATGTACATATGATGCCTTTCTTATAAAGGCAAATATGTGAGAAAGGATTAGACAAGATCTTTACATGTGTCTTAATCCTAAATAATGAGACAACTACCTCAACATTATTAAATAACCTTAGACACAAGCATTAAATAAAATCCAAATAGATAATATATGATAAGATCTTATCTAGACAACTATGACTTCTAGAAAAAAACCTAGGACCTAAGTGGAATTAACATGTAAATAGGACCTATTAGACAACTAGATAGGTAAAACAACTATTTACACCAAAAGTTCTATCATTCAAATGGAATATATATTCACCATCAATAATTTTTATCATCTAAATACTTATAATTAATACAAAAGGATGATTCAATATGAAAATAAGCATTACAGTGCCAACATAGTCATCATGTAACAACTCCTCATTGTGAGTTGTAATATCTGTTAGAAAAATAATAACGAAATAGCAATAATGGAAGATTTGACAAATTACTATAAACCAGATTATGCAGTGTAAACCATATGGAGATTTAAACAACTGTAAGCAATGAAAATGCAAAGAACAGAAAGCACAACACATAACATAGTGTTTACGTGGAGAAACCCTTTCGGAAAAAAAAAAAACTCCACCAAAGAAGAGATGAATAGTTGTTTTAACAACAATGGTGTTCACAATACAATCACTCTAACTCCTCTTCAATCTGACAACATTTGTGAACCTGTAAAACATCTCATAGTGTTTCCAACTCAACCCCTCAATATATAGACTCATGGGGGCTCAAATACCACCATAAAACATTACTATGGGTCAAAACAAGGTTCAAAAATACCATGGTAAAAAACCATTCGACCACTTACATGTTAAACATGGTCTCTTACATGGCATTACACCTTCTTACAAGATGTCATAAGAATCCCTATAAAATAGGATATTCTCTTACATGTTTCATAAACCATCAATAGTTATGCAAATATTCTCTTACGCGTGTCATAGATGATTCTCACATCTAAAACTATATCCCCCACTTTTAGCCCTTACAGTTGTCATAGAATCCATCATAACATCCTTAAAAATAGGTTTTCCACGTTATACCACTAAGTGGGAATCTTTTGACAACTAATAACTTATTTTCCAAGGCACCAACATGTGGCAAAAGTGCCAACTCAAAATCTCACGCCCCTTTTGATGGAGGAAAAATATTTAATAACATAAATGATATTTTTCCATGGGAAAAACTAAAGTAATAATTGATGCAGAGCAGGGTGGAGGTTCACTAACCAATCACAATTCAAAAAACCTTGAACAATATTTCCACTTTGGAAACCCTAATTTGGTGTTTTCTCACAATTCCTTCAATCTTGCTTGTAGCACATCAAACAGTGAAATTTCACCATATCTTTCACAGGAGATTTCAAACCCACAAATGAATTATCATTCCCAGTACCCTTTATGGCCTTCTTTGACATATCCAATTTGGAGATAGGGTTTTTTTGTAACAACACCCTCTAAAATAGACTGCTACGCTGCCCTTAAGCCCAATAAGGCCTATTTTCCAAAGCAACTTTGAGAAATCCTTCTTCTTATCAACCAAACTTCATTCCATGACTCCCATCGGGTCACATGGGGTCTAAAACAACTTTTTGGTAACACAAGGGTAGAAAAATGAGAGGGGGGTGAATCAGTTGTCACATAATTTCAAACTTATTCAACTTATTAACTTTATTCTTAGATTTGATCACTAACCATGAAAGCATAAATCAACAACACATCAGAAACCACATAACACCAATATTTTTGTGGAAACCCTGTTAGTGGAAAAACCATGGTGGAGATTAGTCCACAAGATTATACCCTGTTAAAAGTATAAAGAAATATGAATGGGGAATGCACATGCATTCAAGCGCACTTCCTAGAGCTCATTGCTCAATTATAAAAGGAAGACTCGCTATCTTACAAAAGGGTTTGGATTACATCCACAGGATTTGAATTGAGAAAAATAGCATCTGCTAATGCCTGATTACAGTTCCGATTAAGCACATGAACACTTCTTCACACTCTGCTCATTCTTCTTCATACTCTGCTTTTTCCTTCGAAAGATCTAAACTTTATCCACACGTAGGACTCGTACACTTCGCATACTCATGCCTTCAAATGATGAAAAAATTGCTTATATATATCTGCAACAAGAAATTACATCGCTACATGTCAACCTCTATAAAATGATAAAATGAATACAAAATGTCGGCCCAAAACATTAAAGATTATTAATGTGAATCAACCAAGGTTGGCCACAACATAGTGAAGACCAAAAATAAAATCCTCAAACACAAAAACACTTCAGATAATTAATCCTTGAGGATCCACAACATGCTTCAACACCATGTCGGCCAAGAACATGAAAAACATGAACACGCAAGAGAAAATATCCAATCATGAGCACCACAATCAACGCAGACGTGCAACACAAATAGAGCACAATCTAGAAACATCCAAAAAGATCATGAATCACCATAGAGGCATCCACAACAACTGAACTCACTAGAATCACATCTTCATTCAGGAACACCAACTGAAGCAACAAAATGACTATCAGAATACACCTGTTCATACTCGATCAAATCTTTGTGTGGATCTTTGAAACTTAACATGGATAAGATAGATATACTCAACAAGAAACCCTTTAATCTACAACCTCTAATCATCAACGTACTGGGAAAACCAACAGACTGAACTTCACTTCACCATTGACAACCTGCAACTTATTTATTACAATTTTCTCAATATCCTTGACATATACAACCTCTAAGACATTAATTCTAATAGTGTTGACATCAATGAAAACCACGTATCAGCAACACAACCACAACATCCAGCAATCTCCCCCTTTGGCATTGATGGAAACACATGATGTGAAAAACACCATCAACCCAACTTTCTTTTGGCACTTTCTCCCCCTTTAGGTTTTGACTCTTCTCTTCCTCAACTCTTTCACACGACTCTTCTCCACACAAATTTTTTCACATGACTCTTCTCCCCCTTTTACATAAATGACAAAGATACACACAAGCTCTGACTACTCCCCTTGAGTAGCAGACACCACAACATCAATGTGGATAAAGATATGAATATGAAATGCATAGATTGATGCAATGAATTGCATCTTAGTTATGATTAGGAGGGGTAATCACCCATAGCTTCCCTCTGAGATACTCAAAATTATCCTTAGGCAACGGCTTAGTAAGGATATCTGCAATTTGTTCCTTAGTGGTCACATACTCCAATCTGACTTCCTTTTCACTCACCTTCTCTCTCAAAAAGTGAAACTTTATAGATATATGCTTGGTCTTTGAATGTAGCACCAAATTCTTAGAAATGTTAATTTCACTTGAGTTATCACAGAATATAACAATAGGTTCATCATACACAACTCTGATATCTCTCAACATCAGCTTCATCCACAATACTTGAGTACAATTATTAGCAGCATCAATGTATTATGCCTCTGTAGTAGATAAATAAATGACATTCTACTTCTTATTTAACCATGAAATTAGCTTCTTTCCCAAGAAAAATGCACCACCATTGGTACTCTTTCTATCATCCACATCACCTGCCCAATCAGCATCAGTAAAAGAACTCAAAGTAAGATCATCATCTTTAGGATAACATAGGCCAAAATCAACTATCCCCTTCAAGTATCTGAAAATCCTCTTCACAGCTGTCACATGAGATTCCTTAGGATCAGTTTGAAATCTTTCAACAATGCATACAAAATTCATGATATTTGGTCTAGTTTGAGTCAAATAAAGCAATCCACCAATCATTTATTTGTATCTAGTCTGGTTTGCTTTTGGAGAATCATCATTTTGTGTCAACTTGCATCCGGTCACCATAGGTGTACACCAACTGGATTTTAATCTTCCATACCAAACTTCTTTAGCAATTATTTCACATACTTGGACTGAGATATGAAGATCCCTTTATCTAGCTGAGTAATTTGCAATCCCAAAAAGAATTTCATCTCACCAATCATAGACATTTCAAACTCATTTTGCATCTCATCAGCAAACTTCATGCACAAACTATCATCTCCTCTAAAAATGATATCATCAACAAAGACTTCAACAATCAAATCTTTATCATCATCAATCTTGAAATACAGATTAATATCAGCAGTACCTTTATTAAATCCAAGCTTCAACAAATACTTATCCAATCTGGCATACCATGCTCTTGGGGCTTGCTTAATTCCATGCACTGCTTTCTTCAACTAACAAACCAAATCTCCCTGATCAGTCAATTGAAATCCATTAGGTTTCTCAACATACACTTCTTCTTCCATTCGCCATTTAGAAATGTTGACTTGACATCCATCTGATAAACCTTGTAGTTTTTGTAAGCAACATAGGCAAGAAATAATCTCACTAACTCTAGCAACAGGGGAAAATGTTTCTTCAAAGTCAATTCCTTCCATCTGAGAATATCCTTTACACACCAATCTTGCTTTGTTTCTAACAACTTCACCTTGCTCGTTCAACTTGTTTCTGAAGACCCATTTAGTTCTAATTACATTTTTGTCCTTAGGTCTAGGAACAAGAATCCATGTATTATTCTTCTCAATTTGTTGTAGTTCTTCTTTCATTCCTTCCACCCAATGTTCATCTTTGCATGCTTCATTCACACTATTAGGCTCAGTCTTTGAAATCAAACAGTATTCTTCTACAATTGTTCTCCTAGTCTAAACGACTTTTTTCTTATCACCTATAATCTAATCTTCTGAATGATTTAGCCTTACATACTAATGCAGGAGCATCCTTGGTTCTTGGAAATCTTGAATCAACCAAAAAAAATATTTTATTTTATTTTTTCTTATTATATTCTTATTCAGTTCATGTTGGTGGATTCGTCATATTTTCTCATCAGACCTTGTGGATCTACATTTTCATCATGGACATGTTCATTTCCCTTATTCCAAGATTTGAGTGCGATTGGATCTTTTTCTAGAAAGTTATCACTTCCGGATTTGATGGAAATTTCTTGAACTGACACCAAAATAATTTTCAAGCCTAATGGCTAATTTGATCGTTCATGGATCGTTCTCGTAGCTTGCAAATCTTCACAGTGTGATTTTAATTGTTTTGTGGAGTGTTCCCAACCTTGATTATAGGTCCACACTTCATCCTATTCATTCACTGAGGAGTAATTCAAATTTGAGGCCGACTTATTCATGCGCACGTTACATTTTCTTTCATTGGAGATTGTAATAATCTTTGGCTGACACGAAAGATTCTAGATCTACGTATAGGATATAAATCATTGTAATAGATCATTAGAAAGGCATAGTTGATTAGATTAGAGAAAGATAGGTTTGATATGTAATATTTTTGCTCACATAAAGGATCATATAGGAAGGTTGTATTTTTGAACATGTTATATCAAGCTCGTGAACTGAATTTGTAAGCCTAGATGTTGTCGGTCGATTGTAATCAAGATTTATGTTAATGAGCATGTTTTAATCTAAATTTTCCTCTATATTTTTTGTTGCTTTTGTTGTGTGACTCTTGTTTCACGGTCCAAATAGTTCTCTTTGAGGACCCTCCTACCGTGGTTGTGCCACATACCTTGGAGTCTTAGGATGTTCTTGAAATTTTGGCTCTTGTAATCTCTCTTTTACACTTTCACTAGTTCCTTCCTCTTGATTTTCTTGATTCACCGGAATGATCTGAACTTGATTTTGAGTCTGAACTTGCTTTCTTATGACTGAACTATTATTCTAATCATCTGAATCATATCCACAGGTTCTGGATGGTCTAGCTATGTCTTCATCAACCTTGACATTAGCACTTTAAACTACCTTCCTCAATCTCTTGTTGTAGCACTGTAGGCCTTACTCTTAGTAGAATAATCAAGAAAGATTCCTTCATCACTTCTAGCATCAAACTTTCCTATATCTTCATCTCTTTTGATAAAGCATTTACTCCCAAATATTTTGAAGTACCTAACAGTAGGCTTGTGATCAAACCATAGCTCAAAAGGAGTCTTCTTTACCAAGATTACCTTGACTCAGGTCTGCTAAGAATATAAACAACATTACTCACAACTTTCCACAGATAAGGAGGAAAATTTCCTTCCAACATCATAACCTAAAGTGCATTCAGTCTGTCTCCGTTTTTCTTTTCATAACTTGCATGGTCAGGGGTCCATGAGGCAGCATAATTGCCCTTTATCCATGCACTTCACAAAAAATAATTAAACCAATGGTGAAGTGAATTCACCAATTCTATATTCTCATCTCGCATATTTAATCTTCGCGACTCATTCTGCCCTCAAATCCATAGCCTTAAAAATATTGAACTTCTCTAGAGCTTCAGATTTATCCCTTAAGAAAGTAACCTACATCAATCTAGAGTAATCATCAATAAGCAACATGAAGTACCCATCTCCTTGTAAACTTCTGATTCTAGAAGGACCACACAATTCAATATGCACAAGCTCCAACACTTCATTTGAACAATGTTGTTTGCTCTAAAATGAAATTCTAGTTTGCTTCCCTAACTCGCATTCCTCAGATATAGTATTAGTAGGCTTCTACTCAACTTCTAGGAAGATCTCCTCACCACTTGGAGTAGAAACTTATCTTATAATATTGTCAAAGTTTACATGACACATTCTCCTATGCCACAACCAACTTTCATCAACTTGAGCAATCAGACAACTTTTACTAGTAGCATTCAGGTGAAAGATGTTACCTTTTTTTTTTGTACCTAAAGCAATCACATTTCCAGAACTCCCCAATATTCTGTACTTTCAATCCTTGAATTGAAGATTGTATCCTTTGTCAACCATTTTTCCAACACTTAAAAGATTATGCTTCAAACCTTCCACATTAAGAACATCATCAGTATTATTCTTACCATCAAGAGAAATACATCCTCTGCCATGGATTACACTAGCTTTGTCATCACCAAATCTTACAACACCACCATCATACTTTTCTCGACTCACAAATTTGCATTTATCACCTGTCATGTGATGAGAGCATCCATTGTCAATCACCCATTCATCTTTCTCTTCAAATTTGGCCGCTAGAGCTTTCTCTAGATTTGAGCAACTAAAAGATTCAATAGGGGTTGGATCATTTTCCTTGATAGCAATAAATAACCATTCATCTTCACTTCCATTTCCTTTATCAGATTCATCATCTGTCACACCTCCATCAGCAACATAATAGCACTTTCTTTGAAATCTAGGCTTGTCAGGTCTTGGCTTGGGGACTCTTTCCGAACACCTTGATGCAAAATGACCTATCTTATTGCAAGAAAAACATTTAATAGGAAATTTCCCTTTGTACTTACCTTCTCCTTTGGCTTCTCTCTTGACAATAAGTGCTTCAAGCTCCTCTATCTTTCTCTCTTCTTCTTCAATATCTCTCATTTCCTCCTCAGACTTGAATACCTTTCTAGATGAACTTTCACCTAAATCATATCTTTGTTTATCTCTCCCAGAAGTAGTAGCTTTGAATTCAGATTCTATCTTAGGAAGAGCACCACCAAATTCACTCAACTCAAAAGTAGTGAGCTTACCAATCGACATATCTTTAGCTACATTTGTTATAGTCTGGAGCTCCTCAATAGTAGTAGCTTTAACTTTGTATGCAACAGACAAGGATCTAAGCACTTTAGCAACAATATCTTATTCTTCCAATCATCCACCAGCACATTTGATACCACACACAAGTTCATTCACTCTTTGCATGAATGAAGTAACGTTCTCATCATCACCCATTATCAACATTTCATATTTCCCTTTTAGACTTTGCAACTTAGCAATCTTCACATTAGCATCACCTTCATACAAGGTTTCCAACTTTTTCCAAATCTCATAAGCAGCCATCAGATCCATAACATTTGTCATCTGAGAATCCGTCAAAGCACTCAACAATGCTTCCTTAGCCCTGATATTATATTCGGCTACCTTAATCTCATCTTGAGTAGAAGGACCATTCTATGGAATAGCATACCTATTCTTTGTAATTTTCCAGTAGGGTTCACCAATACATCTCAGATGACACTCCATTCGAGCTTACCACAAAGAATAATTTGTTCCATCAAATCTCAGACTATCCTTCTTGTATGTCGCCATCCTAGATCACCTCAAGTTGTCAAACTTATTCCAAAGAACTTGCTCTAATACCAATTGTTGGCAACACAAGGGAAGACAACTGAGAGGGGGGTGAATCAGTTGTCACATAATTTCAAACTTATTCAACTTATTAACTTTTTTTTCAAATCTGATCAATGACCATGAAAGCATAAATCAACAACACATCAAAACCACACATAACACCAATATTTTTATGTGGAAACCCTATTAGGGGAAAAAAACACGGTGGAGATTAGTCCACAAGATTATACCCTGTTAAAAGTATAAAGAAATATGAATGGGGAATGCACATGCATTCAGGCGCACTACCTAGAGTTCACTGCTCAATTACAAAAGGAATACTCACTATCTTACAAAAAGGGTTTGGATTACATCCATAGGATTTGAATTGAGAAAAATAGCATATGCTAATGCCTGATTATAGTTCTGATTAAGCACATGAACAATTCTTCACACTCTGCTCATTCTTCTTCATACTCTTCTTCTTCCTTCGAAAGATCTAAACTTTATTTGCACATAGGACTCACACACTTTGCATACTCATGCCTTCAAATGATAAAATAATCGCTTATATATATCCACAACAAGAAATTACATCGCTACATGTCGGCCTCAATAAAATGAATACAAAATGTAGGCCCAAAACTTTAAAGATTATTAATGTGAATCAACCAAGGTCGGCCACAACATAATGAAGACCCAAAATAAAATCCACAAACACAAAAACACTTCAAATAATTAATCCTTGAGGGTCCACAACACGCTTCAACACCTTGTTGGCCAAGAACATGAAAAACATGAACACGCAAGAGAAAATCTCCAATCGTGAGCACCACGATCAACACAGACGTGCAACATAGATAGATAATGATCTAGAATCATCCAAAAACATAATGAATCACCAGAGAGGAATCCACAACAACTGAACTCACTAGAATCACATCATCTTCATTCAGGAACACCAACTAAAGCAACAAAATGACTGTCAGAATACACCTGTTCATAACTCGATCAAATCTTCACGCAGATCTCTAAAACTTAACATGGATAAGCTAGATATAATCAACAAGAAACCCTTTAATCCACAACCTCTGATCATCAATGTATTGGGCAAACCAACAAACTAAACTTCACTTCACCATTGACAACCTGCAACTTATTTATTACAATTTTCTCAATATCCTCGACATGTACAACCTCTAAGAAATTAATGCTAATAGTGTTGACATCAATGAAAACCACATATCAGCAACACAACCACAACATCTAGCACAAATTTTTTTCAATTGAAACATTCAAAAATTCAACAAACTTCAAAACCCTACTTCTACCTACACTCCTAAGCCTAATACATTGAGATATTAGGCTAGGGCCTGATCAAACATTGCCCTACCTCCATCCC
>VDFB02160626.1:0-24793 GCA_007258455.2 Sequoia sempervirens | reverse complement strand
ATTATTTATATGCTATGGATTATTTTACTATTGAATATTATGGGATTCAAATGTAAGCATTGTTGCATACCTTAGATGATGTATGTGTTAAGTGTAGTTCACTTGTTATTATTACATTTAAAAAAAAAATGTTACACTTCCATTGGGTTTGTGTCGTCCTCTAGGGTTGCATGGCGGGGAATTACAGAGTGTATGTTTTTATATGTATTTTGTACATGTATATTTGAGGTCATACATTTATCTATATATAGATATGTGTAGTTTTTAATATCAATATAGCTATTTGCTTCTTGTCTAGTTTGATTGCCACACAATCTTATATCTGCACAATTGGTATTCGCTATTCTCAATGTTTATATGTCATTTTTGAGTGTTTTTCTCAAGCTTTGGCTATATCATTTTGTATTCGAGTCACAATACAATAGCATATGTCCTAGAGTTTACATTTTTATCATTAATTCATTGTTGAATGTTGGTCTATAGCTTTGACAATATTGTTTACTTTAAGTTAGGGTTTTGTTGGAGAAAAGAATTCCCTAGGCCAATGTTGAGACCATTAATGTTCCATTTACGATGTGAGTGTGTATGTTTGGATATGAATTTTCTACATGTATCTTTCAGGTTACACATTTATCTGTATATAGATATGTCAAGTTTTTTATATCAATATGGTTGTTTGCTTCATGTGTGGTTGGATTGCCACATAGTGTTATATCTGCACAATTGGTGTTCACTATTTAAATGTTTATATGTATATGTGGGCATGTATGTGTGTATATGGTCATTTCTGATAAGGTGTTGTTCAACAAAGAATTTTCTATGTTATTGTTAAAACCATTATTGTTTCATTTAAGGCTTGTGTTTTGTGATTATGGTTGCAATGCTATACAGTTTATGTTGTTTTCCATAAGGCATTGGTGATCGTTTTTCTCTAGCTTGGTTATATTGTTTCATGTTTTTTTAATGCAATTAAATAGTACATGTTATATAGTTTATGTTGTCTATAAGGCATAGTGAAGTGTTGTTTTGTGGCTTTGGCTACAATGGTGCATTTTTTATAAGGCATTGTTCAAACCAATATTGTTTCTTTTATGCTTTTTGTGTGCTCCTGATGGTTGCAAGGAAATTTAATAGCTATAAATTACTTGCTGATACATTTGTTAAATAGGTTGAAATAACTATATAACCAAACCACACAAAATAAAATGAGGAGCATATCGAGTAAAAGTGATACAAAATTATAAGTAACATAAACAATACAAAAGAAAAGAGCTGTATCTTTTTTTCTTAAACATTATAAGTTGGTGTCCATTGTCTTAATATATAACCATTTAAATGCATTTATTTTTTGTTGCGAATTCTTTTTTTAGTAGGGTCGAGTATATATGGATGTTGTGTACATGTAATTTCACATAGATACATATATGCACATAGGAAAAGAAAAAAAAAAGAATACAAGCAATGCCTTATGGAATGCAACATAAACTATATAAGGTTAACTATTTTATTGTGTTGCAACCATAGGGACAAAAAACAAGGCATAAATCAAACAATACTCATTTCAACAATGGCCCACATGGAGGAACCCACAAAACAAAAAAAATGCACAGTAACAAACTAATGCAGAAATATAGTCTTTGCTCAACAACACCTTATTGAAAATAAAACAATATAGCCTTCTAGCTAGAACCTTATGGAAAATGAAACAATATAGCATAAGGTATAGAATGATAATCAACAATAGATGAAACCCTTGCAAAACCACAACCACAAAACCTATGCAAAATGATAGCCACAAAATGCCAACAATAAACGAAAAAATATTGCTTCTAACAAACATTATAGTCTTTTCTCAATAGTGCCTTATCAAAAATTGAAACAATATAGCCTTTTCCATATCACCTTGCCAAAAATGCGACAATATAACCCAAGCTAGGCAACAACAATCAACAAAAAGTGTATAACATTAACAATCTCATTTCGTTGCAAACATGGTGAGAAAAAGGAAACCATTAAAAGAAACCCATGAAAATTCACAGTAACAACCCCATCCAAAAAAAATTCTTTTCTCAACAAAACCTTATCAAAAATTGAAACAATATAGGCTTTTCAACAAAAACTTATCAAAAATTGAAACAATATAGCCTAAGCTAGAGAATAATAATCAACAATTCCTGATGGAATCAAACATAGACTATATAACATTAACTATTTTATTTTGTTGCAACCATAACCATAAGATGGAAGCCATAAATCAAACAATTTTTTTTTAATAGTGACCCAAATGGAGAAACCCACAACTGAAAAAAAATAAGGTTTAGGTTACACCATTGATAACAGACTCAATATTCATTGTAGCAGAAGGCTCATATTGCAACATGTGTAGCTCTTTTGTTGACATCTACAATAATCTTTTTTCAATCTCATCAAAAGTAGTAGCCCAAATCTCGCATGTGTGGTCTTCCATCTTTAGCTGCAATAAATATCGAAAAAGTCACAATTAGCTATTGTTGTCTCCGTCATTTAGGAAACCATGTATTTTGGGTGGACTCTCGGACACTTTTTCCTTTGCATTGGCTACCATTGCCCTGCAAGGGACATGCAGTGTAACAAAATGCAAAAGGCGAACCATAAATCTAACAATATTGGTTTCAACAAACAATATAGCCTTTTGTAGAGTGCAATCAATAATGTGTATATATGTGCATCTAACTTCATATATATATATATATATATATATTGATGTAGCTTTTGTTTTGTAGCTGCATATATATGTATTGCATGTGTTGGATGTATAGTAGGAATTTATTGTTTGTAATATATACAAAAAAAGTATGCATTACTTTTTTTGTGCTTCATTTCTCTCGCTTTTGTGTGTAGATGTGTATGTATGAAATTAGATGTAGCAAATAATCATATATACTGCTCACCATGTTTATTGTTTGGGGAAACTGAAGTTAAATACAACTTTTTAGTTATTATTTCTTTCAACCTCAAAAAAAGAATTACAATGGTAGGTTGTATAGTAAGTGCAATAAGCAACATTGATTTTACCATTGGTCAGAGTGGTGGGCGATCTATGTGCTATTTTGTGGTAGGCATGCATAGATTGTCCACCAGCATATTCAATGGTGATATGAATTTTTATTAGTGCACTTAATATATAGGTTGTTGTAGATCTGAGTGTTGGATGCATCTAATTTCACAAATATACATATCTACACATAGGGAAAATTATATGGCATAGAACAAAATAAGACAAAACAACATGACCTATATAGCATTAACTATTTTATTACGTTGCAACCTATTTCCAAAAAACTAAGGCCATAAATAAAAAAACATTGGTAGTAATAGTGGACCAGATGGAAAAACCAACAAAACACAAACAAATCACAGTAACACATAGCAACAGAATGAGACCCATAATTCCTTATTCAAAATTGTGCAGACATTCGCTATGTTTCCTAAGGTTTTAAATGACATGTGTTATTACAACCATCACTAGTACATGGAAAGCATACAACAATTAATGTTCATGTGAACTGGTGTTTAATTTTAGTGTCCTTCTCTATCCCCATGGTGGAAAATTTTCCACCCTATTCCCAAGGCGTGCCAACAGCCACCTCTATCACTTTTTTACGACCTCTTGTGTAGGCTTTCGCTATGTTTCCTGAGGTTTAAAATGAAAGGTGTTATTACAACCATCGCTACAATATGGAAACCATACAAAACTTAATGTTGATGCCCCAATGGCTAGCTTTTGTACAGTTTTTTCCACTACATGGAAACCATACAACAATCAATGTTGATGTGACAATGGTGAGCTCTTGTGAAGGTGCATGTTCGATCAACCATTGTTAAGCTTTTGTGAAGGTGGTTGGAGGTTATTTTGGTTTCTTTGCATGGGGTGATGGTTGCAAAAGCAATAAATGGAATCCATAAATCAAACAATATTCATATTAACAAACAATACAGTCTTTTATGAACAACACCTTATCTAAATTGAAACAATATAGCCTTCTCAATAGTAGCTTGTCAAAAATGATACAATGTACCCTAGGCTACAGTGGAACAATCAAGAATTCCTTATGGAAATCAACATAAATTGTATAATGTTCACTATTTTTTAGCATTGCAACCATTATGACAAAATGAAGGGCATGAATCCGAAATACTTTCCCACTCGAGCACCTTGTCGATAATGAAACAATATAGCCAAGGCTAGAGGATAATAAACACCAATGCCTTGTTGAAAACAAGAAAAACTGTATAAGATTAACTATTTTATTGTGTTGCAACCATCAACACAAAAAAATGGATACATAAATTTTTGCACGTAGGAAATGATATGCTATATTTTAAATGTTATAGGGAAGAGTGATGTCACAATTGATTGGAGTGATGGGCAATGCCTTGTTTTGTTATGTTTCACATTATTTCTCCTGTGTGTAGATATTTATGTATACCATACTAGATGCAAACAATATTGAGACATACTCTCACATCCTTGGAATGATAATTTGTATTTTAAGTGTGAAACATAGATTTTTGGGACCCTAAGACTTATCTTGCACTTCTAGGGTTTTTTCACCTAAAAGGAGAGAGTTAGGGCCAAAAACGCTAATGATTCAGTCAAATTATGTTGTATGAAATGTTTTCTAGGCTAAATGAAGTTAACTAAATGCAATTGATTTATCTAAATGAATGAAAATGAATGCAAAACTAGAATTATGTGTTGTTTGAAAATATAGTGTGATATGCAAACAATGAAGTAAATGAAGAAAGTATGCAAAACAAGAAGAAATGAGTTAAATCAGAGTGCACCTGGGTGAAGCATGATGAATTTTGATTTTTGTGGATGCTGGTTGAAATCTCTAATATTTCATAGTGGGACTCATTCGCCCAAGGTGGCAAATCATTCCTCCTTATGGTGAAAAAGTGTTGCAAGCTAGTTTGTGACTGTCAGGATCCAAAGTCCGAAGGTGGGACTCATTTGCCACTAGTGCCAAATAATTCCTCTCCCAAATTTTCTAAAAAATTAGGAGACAACTCTGCAACACCAGATATGGAAATCACTGATTATCGAGTTGTCAAAGTCAATTCTATGGGAAATGGGCTGGAAACCTTCTCCAAGCTTGAAATGGACTTGAGTTGACTTGAAGCATATAGTTGACTTGTAAACCAATCTTCAACACCAAAAGTCTTGTCAAATTTGCACACAAAAGGCTATAAACAAACATGCAATAGGGGAAAAATGGTTGAGGGTTAGTGAATAGGGGCTTGCCTTGGTCAAACCCCACTTTTGGTAATCAAACCCTTAATAAAATAATGAAATGTAAGAGAAAGATAAACTAATAAAATGTAATTTCTATCAACTTACCTAACTCTTGATGATGCAAGTCTAGAGTAATGTCAATGGCTGCTTGAAAGTGCTTGAATAGTGCTTGAGAAGATGTTGCAAGATGCTTGAGATCCCTTGAATGTGTTAGGAAATTGAATGTTTGAATGAGGAGATGGTAGGAGATGTAAAATGAGACGAAAATAACATATTTATACAACCTTATGCATTAGTATCTGTTCATACCTCATCATAGGCCGACATCAAGTGTTTTTGAATAAAAAACCGAAAGGAAATTTAAAATATTTTGAATTTGGGGCCGAGACTTATTTACTTGAACCATGGCCGAATGGAGTCACACACCCTCTGACCTAGAAAAAATATGTGTTAGGAAATATATTGTATTTAATGGTATTTTTGGGATAATGTTCAAAAATACAGTTAGTTAAGGCATACGGGACTAAAGGATAAATAGTGAAAATATGCCTAGAAAGTGCTTGAAAGTTGGTAACAGACTTTACAACACTTTAAAATAGGACTTGTTTAGTGATGAAAGGTGATTTTTAGGTGAATTGTGATAAAGTCTAGAAGAATGTAGAAATGTCTTACAACACTTCACAACACCTTCAAAAGACATCATTCTTTGAGTTTTAGTACCTAAATAAGCATGTTCAAGCCATGCTACAACATAAAATCAAAGCAACATAGTTCCAACACTGTGAAACAAGACCTAAAAGGCTATGAAAATGTCAAGGGGCCATTTTTCTACGACACAAAGTGTTGCGTGGAACATTGATGGCCCCATTGATCACAATGATGGATAATGTATTTCCCCTATGTGTAGATATGTATGTATGTCATAGTGGATGCAAACAACCTTGATACATACTAATTCCTATGTTTATTTTTGTTGGGACATTATTGGAATGATAATTTGTATTTTACAAAGAGTTCTCTAAATGTGCCTTTTTTATATTATTTTTTTTTGGTCATATTGTAAATGTCCCCACAAAAAAATTTAAATAAAAAAATTGGGAATGGAGCTTGTCAGCCTTTGTTGCTTTAACTGAATCTTCATCCCTGAATCTTCGTCCCTTGTGTTATTGCTGCAATAGATCTCGTGGCCACCCGTCGGCGTTGGAGCTCTTGCCTTTTCAAAGAACAATCCCAACAATGTTGGTAGACTCTAGCTCTCCCTAGGCTCCTGGACAACCCTCGAGCACCAATCCCATAAGTTTGCTCCTTGTTTACTTTTTGTTACTGACACTTGTATTGGCTCTTTGCCATGTGCATCCATCAAAATGAAAAATGCTTTGCTTGCATTTGCAGCCCTTGTAGTATATAGTCTGACTTATTTATATTTGAGGTATTTATGTGGCTTTCACCTTTTTTTTAGCTAGCTATTTGGGAGTAGCCTATGTGTAGCTATTTATGTGTCTTCCATTTTGTTGGAGTTGCATATAACTTCATTTTTTTTTTAATATTTCCTATATGCAACGTTCAGTGATAATTGTCGCCTATGTTCTACACAATACTTTTATGATTTAGCTTGAGCCTAGCTGCAGACATATGTATCTAGATTTATACTTGTTGATATACATAATTGCATTTAAAGTCATACATACATACATACATATATATATATATACATACCGTGGATGTTAAAATCTGCAAAATGTGGTTAGAAAACTAACAATAAAACCTGCAAAATCATTAGTATTTTAACGACAAATCAAGATATTCAACATCCTCATGAAATAATACATCATGTTCAAAATGCAAACAAATGACAAAGGATCTAAAGCAAAAGCATAAGAAAATATGATGCAAACTATCTCATATTGGATTGGTGTCACATGTGCTAGTGACCCTTTCCCAACCCTTGATTGATAAGCTTAAGATGATGAAATTGCTATTGATATGGAGATGCTAAGTAGACAAGATCAAATCTCAAATGAAGAGAGTGACCTTGCAAGAGATTGTGGAGGATTTGCTTGAGGATGATGCACCTATTTAAAGATTTTCAAAATGCCAAGTGTTGAAGATGGACCAATGTGGGATTAAGATTCTGCCAATGAGATAAGGACACTTGTCATCATGTGATTAGTTGATGTGTGTGCAAGATTTGGGAAGAGTGCCCAAGAGGGGGAAATTTTGAATTCAAATTTGCAATAAATTTTGAGAGGGGGACAAGAAAGAAGAGCAAATAAATGCCCTGTTTGACTTGTCATGTTGAGGGAAAATGAGGTTTTAATAAATCAATAAAATTGATTTATTGTGCAAGTGGCTAGATCTAGATAGTGCAAGTGGGATGGGATTAGCATTGATTAGATTAGGATGATGATTATGCTGATTTAATGTTGATTAGGTGAGTTGACTTTTAAGACTTTGATAATTGATTTATTTGAATTAGAAAATGATGGAATATGATTTAGGATTTGATTTAAATGAAGTCCCGATTTATTTAATTAAATGGATGATGCAAGATGAAGGTTGAATGATAATGTTTATTTGATAAATGAGATTATTTAATCAATGGATTAAAGTGATGAATGGGCCTAATGTATTAATTCTAATTTGACCTGAATCCCATCAACAATGCAAATTTTAGGTGAATTATATTGATACATACATATATATATATATAAGAAAGTATATATATATATATATATATATATATATATATATATATGTATGTATGTATGTATGTATGTATGTATGTATGGTATGGAAGGGAAGGGTGGTGGTGGATAATGGAAGGGGGGAGGAATGGAATGGAAGTGACCAGCTTATATAAATTATGTTTCTTTACTTTGAATTTAAAAGTAATTATTATTCATTTTATATTCAAATTATTTAATTAAAAGTCCGATTGAAAAAATCTAACTTTCAATGGTATCACATTTTTTGAATCCAAAACATGCATCACATTCTATGCTTCACATACTATAGGATTAAAAAAATAAAAAATGAATTTCATGAATTTTTGACCAAGTTAAGGTGGTCAGACATACCATTTTTTTATATTTTTAAAAGATGTAATAAAAATTCATAATTAATTATTTACTTGGAAAAAATTATAAAAAATAAGGTCACATCGACATGAGTCCCCACTTATATCTAAAATATTATAAAAAAATATTATCATTTTATTGTGGTTAGGGTGGTCAGATAGACACCTACTTCTTTCTTTTTCCCTGAAATTTAAGTACTACTACATTGAAATTTTAAATTTTTGCCAAATAGATTTTCTTGTTTTAAACAAACCTAGTAGTTTAGAAACTACATTCAATTTTCTACATATTGTATTCTTACATATGTTTTGAAATAATATAGATAACTTATTCAAATTTTTATGTCAAGTTGCCTAACTCTGATTTTTCTAATTTTTTTGACACTTAAGGGCCTGGTTTTTCCATGATGATCCTTCACATACCCTATATATATATATATATATATTTGTACATGAATTGTGAAGTATAGATGTGGATAACTATGTATGTTGTGTAGCTCAAGCTACAACTCTACACCAAACAATGTCTTATTGAAAATAACCTAAAGTGCTAAATTACTATGCTAAGTTTTGAATGCAACCTATTATTGCAACCACTGCCAAAATATGCATCCCATAGATGAAGCAATGTTTCCATCACAAGTTGTGCCAAGTGATGTTTATTTCATTTTCTTAGGAAACAACCATATGTATCTAGATTTAAAATGATCTATATTTGTTATTGCACCTATTGATAGGTCACTCTTGGAAAAAATATTTTCTAGGTCTTTGTTGAAATCATCATTGTTTCATTTAAGGCTTTTGTTTTATGGTGATGGTTCCAACACTATAAAATTTATGTTGTTTTCTACAAGGAATTGTTGACTTCTATTCTGTAGCTTCCCAACATGTGCCAACCACCTCTTCCACCTTTTCCATGACCACTAGAAGGCTTGCAACATGGGAAGGCTGCCAGCTAGCCAAGAGGCTGACAGTTTATATTGTTTTCTACAAGGAGTTGTTGACTTTTGTTCTCTATCTTTAGCTATAACCTGAAGCTACATAACAACAATCAACAATGACTTTTTGTAAATATCATAGACTATTTAGTTGCTTTGGTAACTTTAGAATGCTAAATATTATTATGGCCATATATGTGGACTGTTTTATTTCTTTGCAAATATTGCCACTACATGGAAACCATAAATGAAATAATATGTTCAAATATATTCAATAACAATCAACAATGTGTGTATATGTGCATTTACCATCTGATATGTGTGTGTGTGTGTGTGCGTGTGTGTGTGTGTGTGTGTGTGTGTGTGTGTATAAGTGTGGCATATTTTTTTTAGTTGCATATATATGCATTGTATGTGTTGGATCCATATGTAGGAATTTGTTGCTTGCAAATATATAAACACAAAAAAGTGTGTGTTTGTTTTGTTGTGTTTCATTTTTATTTTTCTCTGTGCAAATATGTATGTATGTGCAATTAGATGTAGGCAGCATTGATATATATTACTCACCATGATTATTGTTTGGGGAATCTGAAATTAAATGCACCTTTTCAGTTATTATTTCTTTCAGCCTCACAAAAGGAGTTGTTAGAATGATAGGCTGTATAGTAAGTGTAATAAGGAACATTGATTTCACCATTGTTCAGAGTGGTGGATGATGCATGTTCTTGCTCAGAGGTTTGGTGAGAGTTGATGAGGCTCCATGACCCAATATGGTAGGGTGGACAAGAAGCGTCATTTTTTTGTGTTTCATTTTATATTTCCTATGTCCAAATCTATGTGTTTTTGACATTTGATGCAGACAAAATTCATATTTTTGAGGCCCACCTATGGATATATAAGTGTGTTGTCTATATATAACTTTAGATGCATATATATCTATATAGATTTTCCTTTCTTAAGTGTATATTGCAAGACCCCGCCTTGTATGTACATAATATCAACCTAATTTGTTATATGTTTTTCTTGAAGTAATAATTATACATATGTTGGATGATAAATAAGGTTATCTATGGGAAATATCCTTGCATTTTATTTTGACATTATGTTTTATGGTCACTATCATGACAGTGGAATGTACTTGTATATTGTGAAATACAAATTGAAATTTAAATGGATTATTTTAAAGTTTAGAATATTCAGCTAATAGATTAACATGATGAATAATTTCCACTTATGATCATATTGGTAATGTGCAGGAAGATAACGGTGCTAGCATGAGAAAGGAGAACCATCAAACGCAAGTCAAGAGACTTCTTAAGGATATAAATTTAATTCCATCTGGGACTTAGAAGCAAGTAAAGTTAATGTATTGTAGGGCTAAAGTTGTGAGGGAATTTAGTTGGGATTCATGTGAGGTGTAAGTGGGGATTAGGTCTTGGAAACCCCTAGTTAAGTTTGAAACTCGGATGGAACCTTGAGTGGGCTTTTAATGAGAGTTGTTGGTCAATTTTTTGGGTTAGGGTGCAAAAATAAACCCCCTAGGGTCTATACCATAGTGGTAGGGGTCAAAAGGGAATACAATAGTGTCTGTGCAACATGATTTGACCCCCAGAAAGCTCTCATAATGGAGAGTGACGAATTTTGAGAAGAGGATGAGGTGGAAAGATGGAGTAGTTGTCCAATTGCATGTCCTCATTAATGGGGAAAAGACCTTCATTGATGGGGGGAGGTACACTCCAAACCTTCCCATCCAAGAGTTACAATTGGAGAAACTTCTATATATTTAGAGAGGAAGAATGAGTGGGGTGTTACCCACTTCTCCTTTTGGAGGATTCCAGTTATGAATAGAGATAAAAGAAAGGAGGAGATAATGATCAAGGGAGGTTGGCTTGGAGAAGAGAGGATAGTAGAAAGAGATTAAGTCCCTCATTGAAGAAGAAAAGATAAGTCCCCTATTTGCATTCTCTTTTGTTATTGTTGTTAGAAGGTGACATGTTTGCATGGTTCATTGTAGACTATGTTAAGTGGGGAAACTTGTAAGCATGTAATTTGGTGGTGTTCTATTCTTATTCTGTGTAAATGTTGAAAAAACCCCATATATCATCTTGGGGCTAAAATATTTTCTTGCTCGGGGGTATGGCTAGAGCCCCTGTGGCTTCATGATGCCACTATGGTAGGGAGGAGAGCAAGACTTTATCATTAGTGTATTATCGTGTTAGAAAAAAATTACAATCTATGCATTGAGGTGGTTATGGACTTACTTTCTATTGATATCACTTGTAATGAAATTTATTGCTGAATTTATCTTTATAAAAAAAATATCTTCTAGAGTGTTGTAGGTTTGAGGAACTACCCTGTGGATGACCTACTTCTATGTGAAAAATACTAATATGAATGGGAATTTCATACTACTAAACAGTGGCATATAATGGATTTTGCGTACTCAACATTTGTATGAACTTGGTTACATGCATCAAATCCGTTTCTTATGCCTTGTGGGTATCACTACAACTACTTTCCTGAATTCAACTTACCTTTGCAAGGAATTACATCTTGTTTAAAGAGTGCTATTATCATGAACACAGTATTCCAAAAGATCAATAGATAGAGAGATACTTGGTCCAATGTGCCAAAAAAAAAAAAAAGGGGTGTCGTGTAGCCACATAGGGTTTCCCTTGAAATAAATACATAGCAATAGATTGTACTTCATTCTCTCGAGCAATATTCTGTTGTGAAGAAATAGTGACCTGTAATTTTATGACCGGTTCATGTGTTAGATCCTCTGGAGGGTTCAAAACAATAAATAAAATACAATGCGAATATATTGCTGCTTATGTTTCTGTCATAATCTGTATGAAGCAGTAAGTAAAATAAATATAGTTCCAAAATGATGTTTAAAGAGAAGAAACTAGAAACTGAGCATTATATATAAAACAGATAATGATTTCTATTCACCCTCATCAACTAGCGGTGGTGTAGATACAACACTGTCAACCTATTCTTAACCTCTTAATTCTATATGGGACTACTTATTCCTTGGACCTCTTAGGGTGCACTTAGCTAAATACTGCATAAACAAACTTCAAATCCTGAGTGGCTGAGTAGTAGCAAGTAATAAATTGTGGTGCAGCTGTGTAGAGGCAAGCAGTGGCATACTAACACACCTACACAAATATTGTGTATTAACTGCAACATTAAGATTCCCATATGGGCTCTGTTCTGTTTTTAAAATGCCAAAGATTGCCTTATTGGCTGTACAGAATTTCTGAGGAATCTAGTGATTCTGAACCCCCTACCTTTTTAGCTCTACTCCTTATTTATTGCGAATGGATTGAAGTAATAGTCATGGAGAGATAGGTTCCTATATGTATTTTTCTATATGCATGGAAAACTTTAAGAATAAATAAATAAACAAACAAAGGCGCATATGTTCTTGCATGGCGTGAGGACTGTTGGAAAAGAAATTGAAGTGAATAATGCAGTCTGCCATGGAAATGCTCCATATCAATCTCACACCTAAAAACTCCTTGCCAATGTGAATCGAACCCTTTGACTAAATAAACTTTGAAACTAGTCCTGAGGTTGTTCAAGCTGCTAACATCAATATGAGGCAAGTGGATAGCATTATTAAGGCAATAAAGATGAGTTGGTGCGCACAGTGACCAATTCAAAAACCCTACTCTACCCTGGGTGTTCATGAATTTCAAATTTCTGTCACCTCCATCCATGCAACCGAGCTAGCAGTTACAGTATATTCAGACTTCAATGATGAGTTTGAAGTATTTTATATTGCTTGTCTTGAGCAAGTTGGTAGGAGTAGCTGGAATAAACGGCGAGTTGTCTCTAGAAGTATTTTATATTGCAGCGACTCCCTTTCCATCATTAAAGAAAACAATCAAATTTGATGCGAGCTATAAAAAAAAGAAGTGATTATTTTCTGAGGTGGGTGCTAAGTACAAAACCCCTAAACAACGTGAAAAGCATTATGTAAGATATGGGGAATTTGCATCAGGACCGGCTATGTTCATCTAGGCACTGTTCCTGTTAAATTGACCATACCATAAATGTAACATATCTTTGTTAGATCTGACCCATTAAGTTAGGTATAGATGTGGTGGGAGGTGGTTCCGGCATGAAGACCTGGGTAGATCATAGTTTTAGCTGAACTAATAGCACGAAGGAGAAAGAGAATAAAATATGGACTTTGATTATCATTTTAACTTAGCTTATTGGAGTTCCTCCCCTATCTTAGCATGCAGATGCCAGTTGAAATAATAGAATTAAATTTGGGTAGGCGAAATTGGGATCTAACAGGTTTTACATTCAGGGCACTCCAACCCACATTTTTGTTTTCTTCTTCCTAATTAATCATTCCCTCTCCTTCATAATTAACTCTCTCTATCAAAATTTATCTACAAATATTCAATCCCTGCTAAGAAGTTATCTAGAAAGGTCAGTGTATATGTGACTTCTAATCTTCAATTATGGGCGCAAGAAGATGAAAGAGGAAGCTATTGTTTGTTGTTTCCCCAATTTTACATCTATGCTTTTACCGTACTAGCCATGGCTTGTAATCTAACGCTGAAAGAGGAAAAGTCCTTCTCCAATGGAAAACACGTTGGTTCCCCAACACCATGCCAACTCAACAACATTACCATGCCAAGAAGAAGAAGAATATATATATATATATATATATATGTATCCTTTCAATGCAATATAATGTGCAAGATAACTCCAAGTCATACGAGAGAAAAAATAATAATAATAATAAAACCACAATGGTAAAATTTACATTAGCCTTAAAGAATCCCTATCTCATTTCTCACGTTTAATATGTCCTCCATTAAAGGAGACAAAGAGAATATATCCCCACTCCCTTAGATAAAGATTTTAGTAATTTAAAATAAGAGTATGAATAAAGGTATAGATTAAGTATTTAATTAAATATTTCTACCATTCCTTTAAAAACATAAAATGAACATTCTATTATTTATTTTATGCCCTTTTAAAGAATAATAATATATTTATCTACTAATAAGAATATTAGTGTCAACCTTACTATTTTGAAGGAAAAATAAAAAATAAAAAAAATATAGCACTATATATATATATATTCAAATGGATAGTAACTTACGTTAATTAGGATTTGATATAAGTTATATAAAATACATTGATTTCTAAGGTTAGCAAATGCATATTAAACTATTTATCATATTAATAATTTTATTGTTGAGGGTAATGTGAACATGAATTATTGCTTATATGATCATTGGTAGAATGGCATTAGGGTAATAGTGGTTGATAAAGTATTATTACTAATAACCAAGAGGGTAGTATTATGAGTATTACTCAGTTTTGGGATAACAATATTATTATTCTTATATAGGATCAATAGCAAGGTTATCATTGGGGTTGAAGTGTGATTCAATAGAAATTACATCCTTGATGTATGGATTTAATGATACTTATGCCACTTTCAAGACTTTGGGTAAATTTGGTTACTAGGTTATTATAAAAGAATAATAGCAATAGTATGATTATGATTTAGTTGGGATTAAGAAAGAGAGATATTATCTTGAGTGAAGCATAATTAATAATTCACACAGATATCAGTTACACTTACTTTAAAAGTGACTTTTCTTAGGTGTGTAATCTCATGCTCGTGTTAAGGGATTACATCTTAAGCCCTAAGAGTATTATCTAGCTTACTTATTGTACAAACTAAGTTAGTATAAGATCTAGCAGTAATATCATTATTTAATAAAATATTAATAACTTTATTACTATAAGTATGTGATTAAATAATGGTTACGATATTTTGGTTTGCAACGGTGTAATATTATTAAGTTTAATATTATTTTAGCAAAGGGAAAATATTAATGAGTTTCAATAGTAGATCATAGAAGTTGAAGAATATTTATGTTGAACGTTTTTGAAATTTAACTGTAAGAGAGTTGATCAACAAGAGCTTATAAAACATGAGTTGCTTTTTCCCCCATCATCATGTTATCAACCTTGTGTAGACTCTAAAGTTGTGTTATGTTAAAATTGGGGTGCTGGGTTTGCATTAGGTTGCACACTTGTGTTTTAAAAAAATATGTTGGTTTTTTTCTATAAACTTTTGGGCATGACATATATGTAGACTCTTTTATTTCTTTCCACCCATTCCCACTACATGGAAATCATAGATGAGATAATATTTTTGTAGCTATTCAACAACAATCAACTATGTTTATATATGTGTAGTTAACTTTGGAAACATATATATCGATGTAGATTTTGTTTTGCAACTCCAAATATATGTATTGCATGTGTTGGATGTATATGTACAAATTTGTTGCTTGGAAATATATACATGCAAAAAAATATGTCTCTTTTGTAGTGTTTCATTCTTCTTTTCTCCTCCATAGATATGTGTGTATGTGAAATTAGATGTAGACAACATTCATATATACTACTTTCCATGTTTATTGTTTTGTAAAGATATTATGTAGACAACATTCATCCTTGAATGTAGATATGTATCTATGTGAAATCAGATGTAGACAACATTCATATATACTCCTTGCTATGCTTATTCTTTTCATAAGATAATTACGATTTCTCTTTGACCTATGGTTTCTGTCCACTTGGAATGGTTACAAAGTGATAAAATAGTCCATGTTCTTCATGATAATCCATTGCTAGCTATTTTTGTATCACTTCAAGGATAGTTGTTATTTGTCTAGGCCTCACTAATGATTTGCTCAATGTTTCATCTGACACTTAATATGCAACCTTGCATTGCAACAAACCCTTATTTAGGTTTAGACAGATAACAACTATGCTTCAAGAGAATATGGACTATTTTATTACTTTGCAAACATTTCCACCATAGAGGAACCATATAGCAATTAATGGGTATGTGCAAGATCATGATGGGCCAAAAAGTGGCAATATGATCCAGGTATATATAGGGTATGTGGCTGATGACAATTTTTTACCCAAAATTGATGAAACAAAATAGTTTTTAAAGGATATTCTTAGCTTTTCACCAATATAATTTATACTTTATTTTGAATTTAACAAATAATTATTATTTATTTTCTATTTGAATTACTTACTAAGTCCCCGATTGATAGGTTGATTGAAAACATCTATACCTTCAAATGGTATCAAATTTTGAATCCAAAACATACATCACATTCTATTCTTCACATTCTATAGGATTAAAAATAATAATAATAATTTAATGAAGTTTTGACCAAGTTAAGGTGGTCAGACATACAAGTTTTATATGTTTTAAAAGTTGTAATAAAAAATTCATAATTAATTATTATTTACTCAAAAAATTACAAAAAATAATGCATCACATCCATACATGAGTCCTATACCTATATCTAAAATCTTATAAAAAATATATTATCATTTTATTGTGGTTAGAGTGGCTAGATAGACACCTACTTCTTATTTTTCCACTAAAATTTAAGTACTACTACTTTAAAATTTCAAATTTTCACCAAATAGATTTTATTTAAAAAAATAAACCAAGTAGTTTAGAAAATACATTCAATTTTATATAGATTCTATTCTTACACATTTTTGAAATAATATAAGTAACTGATTCAAATTTTTACATCAAGTTGCCTAACTCTGACTTTTCTGAATTTTTTGCCACTTAAGGGCTTGTTTTTTCCATGATGATCTTGCACATGCCCTAATGTTGATGCCAACCAGTGTTTAATTTTGTTGGCCTTCTCTATCGACGCACCAAATGCTTTTAATTTAAAGTTCAAGAAACATCTATCACCTTTTTCCCAACTAGAATCTCGATGCTAAAAGGCTCAAAAACTGGGAAGGTTGACAAAAATTCCAACCAAAGTTCACATTATAGGGGGAAACCACACATCTAGAGGTTCCTATGATTTTTCCCTTTGATGTCTGTAGTTTTAATCTTCTTATGTTGGCTGAGTGTAGAGTATATTTCTCCTATATGTGAGTTCCTAAAATTAGATCAATGCTGGCATCAATCTTCCATATGACACTTAAAATATAGCTTATCATTCCAAGAATCTACCAATAGAATAAACATAGGGATCATTGTGTATGAATTTTGTTTGCATCTACTATGACATATATACATATCTCTATGTAGGGAAAATATATTTTCCATCACTGCAATCAATGGTGGCATCAAACAAAAAATCACAGTGACAAGCCTATGCAAAAATATAGTCTTTTCTCAACAGTGCCTTGTCAAAAATGAAACAATATATCGTAAGCTAGAGAACAAGACTCAACAACACACAAAACCCATCCAAAATTATAGCCACAAAATGCCAACCATAAAGAAAACAATATTGCTTTTAACAAACAATATAGGATTTTCTCAACAACGCCTTATGAAAAATTGAAAAAGAATAGCTTTTTCAAGAACATTGTATTGAAAATGAGACAATATACCCCAAGATAGATAACAACAATCGACAAAAACTGAATAACGTTAACAATTTTATTCCGTTGCAAACATAGCCACAAAATGGAAGCCATAAAGAGAAACCCACAAAAAATTGTAGTAACAAAGCCATGCAAAAATATACTCTTTTCTCAATAGAACCTTATCAAAAATTCAAACAATATAGCCTTTTCAACAACACTTTTCGAGAATGAAACAATATAGCCTAGGGTAGAGAACAGTAATAAATAATGCGTAATGGAATCAAACGTAAAATGTATAACATTAACTATTTTACTCTGTTGTAACCATAACCACAAAACGAAAGTCATAAATCAAACAATATTGGTTTCAACAGTGACCCAGATGGAGAAACCCACAAAACAAAAAGATTCACAGTAGCATACCCATGCAAAATCATAGCCGCAAAACACAAACCATAGATGAAACAATATTCATTTTTACAAACAATATAGTCTTTTCTCAATAACACCTTATCAAAATTTAAAACGATCAATAGTTCCTTATTAGAGATCAAACAATATAGCTTTCCAAAAACCACAAACCACAAATGAAACAATATTGAAAAGGGTTTTCCCAATATGCACCTCTTCCCAGTTCCTTCAAACACACCTCTTCCCACTATCTTTCTCCACACTGCCTTGTTTCTCAAAGCCTGGAAAAAATTGCATAATGTTAACAATTTTATTTCATTGCAAACATAGCCACAAATTGAAAGTCATACACAAAAACCCACAAAAAATTCATAGTAACATACCCATGCAGAAATATACTCTATTCTCAACAGAACCTTCTCAAAAATTGAAACAATATAGCCTTGCTTGCATCTGCTATGACATACATATATATCGATACAAATGGTACATACATTCCATTACTCCGATTGATAGTGCCATTGCCAAGAGTTTTGTATTGCCTTTGGAGTCATTTCCCCATGCAAAAACTAGAAAATATCCTCCAACCAGCTTAATAAAAAGTTTGGAATGGATGGTCAAACTTGCACCTTCATAGAAGCTCACCCTCTTGGAATCAACATTAACTATTGTATGGTATCGATGTAGTGGCAATGGTTGTGCCAACACCTGCCATTTAAAATGTGAGAAGAGGTGGTGAAAGTCTTTGCAAATTTTTAATAAGGCATTGTTGGGTGTTCTTATGTGGATTTACCTACTATCAAAGCTGTGATCCAAGATTGCAAGCTTCTTTGAAGGTTGACGTTTGATTGTCATTTCAAAAACATGTTTCAGTATGTATCTATATCTATAAGTTTCCATTAAACTATATAAATATATTGTCTACATCTAATGCCATGTGCGTACATTTCTACATGTAATTTTTTAGTCTGTATATTATCAAACAAAAAATTATTACATATCCATCCAATGCATGATACTTGATTGTAATTGTTGGCATATTTGTTAAGTCTGCCTTTTTAGTTATTATTTCTTCCAGCCTCAAAAAGGAGTTTTTGGAATGATAGGTTGTATTTCAAGTGTGATAAGAAATATTAGTTTAACCATTGATCAAAGTGGTGGACAATGTATGTTCTTGCTTGGGGGTTTGGTGAGAGCCCATGGGGCTTCATGACCCAATATGGTGAGGTGGAGAGTAGGCCTTGTTTTGTTTTGTTTCATTTCATATTTGTTATTTGTTGTTTACCTACACTCTGGGTCTTTACATTGGTGTTTGCAACACCTTATTTTCTTCATCATAATATATGCATATGTGTATATATTTGTATATATGCATGTGTAATCAAAAAAGTGTATAACTAGTTAAATGAGTAACAAATCATTGACAACAGAAAGGAAAGGTCTTTTGATCTGACAAGCACTCCAAAGAAAGAAAAGGAAATAGATTTACAGTCAACATAAATTATAACAAATATCCAAAGTCACAATTGGCAATGGTTGTTTAGCATCCAAGGCAGTATGACAATTATCTCTGGAGAGTCTTGCATGGTAGGGGAAATTGCAAATAGATCTAACATCAACAACTTGCACTTAGCTTTAAAGTTAATTCTTGAAACTTTGAGTATTATTGTTTTAAGCCTTGTTTCTAAATTATAGTTCTTCATTTTAATAAGAACAATGAAAAAAAAAAAAAGAATATTGTCTACATCTAATGCCATGTACATAGATTTCTACATGTACTTTAAATTTAGTGCGTACATTTACAAACAACATATTCCTACATATGCATCCAATCCATGATGCTCGATTGTATTTGATGGCATATTTGCAAAGTGTACCATTTTAGTTATTATTTCTTTCAGCCTCAAAAAAGGATTTGTTGGAATGATAGGCTGTATATTAAGTGTGATAAGAAAGATTGGTTTCACCATTGATCAAAGTGGTTGACAATGTATGTTCTTGCTTGGGGGTTTAGTGAGAGCCCATGGGGCTCCATGACCAAATATGGTAGGGTGGAGAGCAGGGCTTATTTTGTTGTGTTTCATTTCAGATTTTCTATTTGTTGTTTAGTTGTGATGTGGGTCTTTATGTTGATGTTTGTGTAGCATATATTTTTGGCACCCACTTGCTTTCTAGCTCTCCTAGGGTTTTTCACCTAGAAGGATAAAGATGGGCCAAAAATGCTTATGTTACATTCAAATTCAATGCAATATGGATAAAATAAGGATGAAATATGCCTAGATATAATAATTGAATGCAATAAATGAATGATATTGATTGGATAATGAATAGAAACTAAAGGGAAACAACTTGTTTGAAAACATATTGTGTAATGCAACAATGAACTAGAAATGAAGGAAAAACTTAACAGAAATGAATGAAATAGAAAGTGTACACTTGAGATATTGATGAGGATTGGAAACGACTTTTGGAATGTTGTTGATGCTGAAATTTAGGACTGGTAGGACTCATTCACTATTCTGGGAGAATCAGTCCTAGTTCTTGAAAATTGTACTAGGGCCTATTTTAGCCAAATGGTTGTTCGAATCTACAAAAATCTTCAGAAAACATGTACAGTGGGACTCATTCACCACAATGGGAGAATTATTCCATTATGGATTTTCTAAAAACTAAAAAATGGAATCTGTAGCTTTTGGTCTGCTCAATATGCACCTCGAGGTACCTAGATCTGAAACCTTGATTTTTGAAGCTGTAAATGACTTTTTGTGTATGTTTTGGCCTTGCAAAATTGGAGATTACTTTAACAAGTTTGTAAACTAATCTTCAATAATTTCCAAGCCATCCAAGAACCTAAATCTGCAAACATGAAATGAAAGAGAAAGAAATGTTGAATGTTAGGGCAAAGGAGTTTGCCTTGGTCAAACCCCTTTTAGGTAATTCAACCAAAATGATGAAAGAAAGGAATGAAACATGCAACAATGGAATGGATTACCTTTCCATGATGATTGATCTTGAAAGTCTACAATATAACATGTCGAATCTTCCCTTGGATGTCTTAGGAAGCTAAATTGATGACTTGCAATGTAAATTCCCTCGCTTGCTTGAATTTGGATAGAATATAGATGATAAATGAATGATGTGAATGTGTTAATGGATGAATAGATGTAAAAATGAGTTTAGAGAGGTGATTTTATAGGAAATTCACCTTATTTTCCCATTAATTAGATACCTAAGACTAACATGGAGAAAAATTAAACTTAAAACCTTATTTTTCCCACTCAAAACCCCGAAAATAGCTCAAATGGGGACTCATTCACCACTACTGGTATTGAAATCCCACCTAGATGGGACTCAATTCACCAATTAATGAGAATGGGGCCCCATAGGCCATTTTCACCAGTTGGAATGCTCTGGTATACAAGAAAATTAGGCTTCTATAATGGCTATGTTGGTTATTTGATCAAATTATGCCTCAGAATGCACAATATGGTTTAATAGGGGCATATTAGTGATGATGTAAATGTTAAATAGGGGTTGGGACACAAAATTTAATGTGAAAGTGTAATTAAATACACTTTACAACGCTAAAATGAGGTCCACATAGCCTAGAAAGGCACAAGAACCAATGTGAATGTGCAAGACACTTTGCAACACTAGTTTATTATTAATTTTATTTTATAAAACTTCTATATTGATAATAATGTTATTAAACACATTTTATAATGTTGGAATTAGGAGAAATGGATGTTCATTAAGTCTATATAAAAGTGTGAAAGTATTCATAAGACTTTACAACATCTTTGCTAAGATGTCATTAAAAGCAAGCTATTTGATTTGCAAGGGTCCAAGACCTAATGTGGATGGCATAAAATGCCTCACAAAACTAGATTAAGACCTCATTAAGCTCATTTTATCATGAATTAATCCCATGTCAAGCAAAAGGTCCTTTTTTCTATGGCACATTTAGCCCCACTTTAGTGAGAGGATGAACTTGCTTCAAACTCACACTAAAGTAGACATTCAAGAGAGACTCACATGTATAGATGTAGATGACAAAGAATGACAAAAAATCAGAGATGGTTAAGCCCCTAGGATCTAAGATCCCAACTCAAACCCCAAGATACAAAATCATGCAATAGAAAGAATGAAAATAAAGATGAGGTGGAAAATATACCACCTAAGGCCATAGAACTGTGTTATCCGCTGAGTGAGAAGTCCACAACATAATCACTCTAGGGCCACAAAACTTCTGACTATCCATGGTGTGAGAAAGCCCAAAATCAGTGGTTTAGTGAGAAAATCATGCCATTGTGTCGGCTTCCCACTGTATAATGATAAATTCATGCTAGTGTGCTGGCTTCCCATTATACAAACCATACCAAATTTATTATTCCAATAACATTGATAAGGCACCATAAGGTAATGCTTTTTGTAAATGTTTTTTAATGTCATGTAAAAATTTTGTTGAAGGGGATTTTTCTTTGTTCATGTAAGGTCTTCTTCTTGGGGAGAATTTTTCCTAATGTCTCCAATAGAAGACAATTCAGGATTTCAAATCATTATCCATGGGATGACTCGTTCGCATCAAGCCACTTCAGTTGATCATACACTCTTGGAAGGCATCAAGCCCATTGACACCACCAAGGAGAAGAAACATCCCAAGAAAAAGTAAATCACACCATGAAATTTGCAAAAGGATGTTGCCTATGTATGCCCACCACTTTAAAGTTGTTGCTAACACCATTACTATGAGCAATTGCTTTAAAGTAGAAGAAAGTATGAGAGTTTATTCAAAAATACCTATGCCAAGTCATATGTTTTCGATAAGCTACATCATGAAAAAGGGTAGTATGTCAAACGTGAGACAATCTTAAGACATGTCGTCCACATCCCAAGCTTGCTCTTACATGTTCATGCAAGGTTAAGGACAAGTGAAAAGAGACAATGGAAAGTGACATACAAGGTCAAGGCTATCAAACCCCTTTCCCCCACTTAGTGTAGGACAAAGGTGATCCTGAAATGGATGATGGTATGTTGCCCCTTCTGATGGATGTAAAACATGCAATGGTGAGTATGCTATGATTATACAACTATTGCATGGAAAGGAGCAACAACTAATGGTATTTATGTGGATAAGTAAAAAAAGTTTTGGCTTGATTGTTTTTGATTGTATATACTTTGTTACATATGTGATCAAGGTCATTGTAACTTGGTTGGTATGAAACATTATGCTTGGTTGGGTAAATGATGAGTTGGGGTTGGTGTTGAGTTTTTTGCTTGTGTGATGGTGGGTAAAGGATGAGTTTGGGTTGGTGTTGAGTTTGTTGCTGGCGTGATGGTGGGTAAATAATTATAGGATTCTTTGGATGTTCCATGGGGTATGTAGGTAGTTCACTAATTGAAGGGGATCTAATGGACACTTGCGCATGCATAACCTCAGCGGTCTTGGTTTGATGTATCCCTAAGGAGGACAAATCATTTTCTTGTACCATAATAGTCTCCCTAGGAGGAGAATTTTTAGGAGAAAGACAATCCAAATGTTCTTGACATTCAAGGAATTTTTCTTCTAAAATGTCATCATCGTAAGTAAGGGAGCTATCCATGGTTGAATTGTCTTGGTATATGATGTGTTCCCTCATAAGATCCTCATTATTTTCATTGATTGGATCTTGTAACACCATAATATCGTCTTCACTAATAGGAGAGATATTAGGAGAGGGAAAATTGTCTTGTGCCATAACATATACCCTAGTAGGAGAGCTTTGAGAAAAGTGACAATCAAGAGGTGCATCACATTTTGAAGCTTCATCACAAATAGGGGAGTCATGAAGGGGACGACAAATAGGATTTCCATGTGTGTCAATGATTGGATCTTATTGTTCAAATAGAGCCTTTCAATTGTTAGGAACATTAGGAAGGAGAGAAATAATGTTATAACTCTCAATCATTGAGTTTCTTGATACCAACATATTCCCCTCACAAATGTGTTGGTCATGACCATTCATGAAAGTATTGTCACAAATAGGGGAAGTGTTGGGAGATGAATGGAGACTAGGTAAAGTGGTGGAAATGCATTCATCTTGTGTTTTTATACTATCTTACGAAGGGGGATGAGGAAAAGGACAAACAAGACCCTCATGATGCTCACTGATTGTACCTTCTTTTGTTAAGATACCTTCATCACTAAAAGGAGAGGTATCGGGAGAAGTACAATTAGAATCATCATTTTAATCTATGTTTGTATTCCCTTCTAACACATCATCCACACAAATGGGAGAGATAGGAGGAGTGTAAGTTTAAGACAAGCATTAACATTTTCATTTTCTTGTGCTAGGAGACTATCCTAACTAGGGAATGCATTGAATGATGAACTTGAATGTTTGTTAACTAGCTTTCTCATTGCAAATTTGGAGAAGATTGAAACTAACATTTTATAATAACAATATGTGCTAACTCAAAATGCAATGTAAAAGATTGAAATGAAATACAATTTTCAAATAATAAGTGACTAATTATGCTATGTAACAATATGCGAATGCAAATGTAAAATGTAAACCATGCATGAAATAAGATAATTTAGGCTAGATTTGATGAAATGGATGATACAAAAATGCAACTAACTGATACAGGTATGAAATGGCACCAAACAGAAGCCTAAAAATAGGGTTTTCA
>VDFB02160625.1:0-10856 GCA_007258455.2 Sequoia sempervirens | reverse complement strand
TGGGGAAATGAAATTTGTGAAATTGCCATCTGTCCATTTAGAAAAATGATAGAACTCTTCTTTAATTTATTTTTTGGGGGAATTCGGTGAAAGGATCACAGGGGAATTGTCTACAAAATTTTGTTTTCACTCAGGAGTAGACTGTGGTAAAAAGTGGAAAAAGAAGCTAAGAATTTTTACAGCGGAGAAAAATTTAAGAAGAAACTCAGCAAAATTTTTACTTGTCTTTTATATTCTAGAACATTTGGCATTCGAGACTTGTTGTTTCTATGGCTTCTCCTCTTGTCTTCCTTTATTAGTTCCTGCCGAAGGAACTATAGGCATGCCTCTTCCTTAACAAGTTATTAATAATTTTGATTTAAACAATTGAGAATTCATATTTATTTTTTGTTTGACAAATATTTGCATAACTCTAAAGTAAATATGCAAAATATTTAACAAAACAAATATCTAAAAATAATTTTTTGAAAGGTAATTGGCTGGGCGATTTTCCCGGCTCCATTATCATAGTTGCGATTTTCCCACTCTATTATCATAGTTTCCAAAATAGTTCATTTTCTTTTAAGTAAATTTAATTTCACTAGTCTATTTACTTTCCCAACACTAATTCTATATATATATATTACTAAATTGCAAAATGAATTTAACTCAACTATTTTAAACATATAATTTTTTTCATCACAAAGTATATTTTTCCACCACAAAGTTAAATTTATCTAATGGAAATATTTATTTGAATTTTTAAACTCTTCAAAAACTTTTTTCCCTCATTCAACACATTAATTACTTTTTCTTCATCCTAAACATTTATTTACTTGTTATATGTTAAAATATAATTAAAAAATTATTATATAATATATAAAAATAATTTAATAAATTAAAAATATATACTATAGAATACACAACATCTAGTATATAATTTAATATATTTTTAGTATATTATATTATGAAATTATTTTTAATTATTATATATTATATTAATATATTAAATTATCATGTAATATATTAATTTTACATAAATTCATTTACAAAATATTATTATTTTCATATTTAACTTTTGTAAAGTAGAGATGAATTTTTTTAACTTAATTTTTTTTGAAAATTATTTATCATCAATTTTATTGGTCTAAAAAAATTTTAAGCGATATAAGCGGATTTTTGGGCATGGTAGGGAAAAAACATTTCTTTCGCATGTTTTTCAAGGCAGTTTTTGGGCCACTCACTGATTTTGGGTAGTGTGGTCATGGAAACAAAGTGAATCCAATTCACTATGGGTACAAGGCAGGCAATCCTTAAAACAGAAAAGGAAGAAAAAACCACAGGGCAGTTGTTCAGGCTTTAAGTTCTGTGAACAATTCTGATAGATACTTTAATTCATGACAGTAAATCATACGGAGTGTACTCAATTGCCGTAACCTACATAGTTGCTCAGGAAGCTCGCATAAAGACTGGCAGCCATTCGCTTGCAGGTGCTTCAACTTATTTAAACCCTGAAGAAATCTGTTAAATGCATTTTTTCTTTTCATTTGTGTGCCAATTTTTTTCTAGGTTTTTATCTTTCCTTACTATGTTCTTTGCATGCAGCATAAAGCAACTGGCAAGTCGGTAATCATGTCTTCTTGAAACAACAAAAACGCTTTGGGTGCAAAGGCTTCAAGGGGAGGTAAGGCCAACCTTGGTTCCAAGGGAGGACGTTCAGTAGTGGCTCTTGCACTAGATAAAAACAACGGCAGGGCAACCCCACGAGGCAAGGTCGTTCCAGAGAGAGACATGTCAACAAGTTTGAAGATCTGATAATGCATGGAGTAAAGCCATGGGATTCTGATGCGAATGAGAACTACACTGGAAACTTAGCAGCATCTTTCATGTCTTATTGTGATTACTAATCAATGTAATTAACCAGAGGATAGTCTTGCCTCATATTTGTAGTTATTTTTCATACTTTAGCTCTATGAATGTTTTGTATATGACTGATAGCATTTAAATGATAGTAAGTACTTGGTCAGTGTCGTTGTGATTCATGTGGTTCTCAATAAAATCCTGAGAGAGATGTGATGGCAAAAAAGCTTATACGGTAATGCGATTAGGTAAGCTCAATATGTGGCAAGGAGTTTTTTGATACCTTTTCTTCCTCTACTCATTAATAGTGTGTTCATTTTTGTAGGTTAAAAGAACTGAAACTGAAAATATATAACCCTTGCTCTAATTGGAAGCTCCTTGGAAATGTTTATCATTTGATGTTGATGTTTTGATTCTTTATCCTAATTTTTCTTTTCACGAATCATAAATTTTAAATTTCTTAAACATCATGATTTTTAAAAAATATATAGATGATGCTTGCATTCATGCCTGCCTTTGTATATTTTCATAAATGTCATGTATGAGTCAAACACTACCATTTTTGCTACCTCTTGTTGGGTTCGGTGAAGCCCAAATTGGCAAGTTTCTCGATAAGGATGCCTTCTACCTAAATTGGCAAGTTTCTCTCATAGATGGATTTTTCTAATTATTGGAGTGGAGACAGTTTTATATATATGCTGTTGGTTGAATATGTAAATTTAACTTGAGAATTAATAAAGAGATTCCCTGCTGTTGAAAGTGGATATAGACAATTTCCGAACCACTATAAAATTTGTCTCTCGCGTCTTGTTTTTAATTTTTGCTTTTCTTATCATTTCTTTGCTCATTTTAATATTAACAATTGGTATCAGAGCCTAAAGCTTAGTGCTGGAAATCGGTGAAGAATTTCCTGAGCTATGGAGAAGTATTGAGCAGAGATGGAAAACGATTGGGTGTTAGATCCTGATGAAGTGGGAGTTTCAGATGATGAAGATGACGAAGCTGTTATGGAAAAGAGTCCCAACTAGGATGATTGGGTTCAAGCTCTCATATCTTGGTCGTGTGGCTCTAGATTGAGTGATGATGAAGTGGGAGCTATTCATCATATGTTTTTGGATGAAATAAATGATGAAGCTGATTTTATTATTGAGGAGTTTCTTGGCATGATGGAATTAGACAGTGACATTGAGTTAGATGAAACTATGCCGATGGAAGTAGATGAATCTCATGTTGTTGATCCCAATTCCTTGAGCACTACCCAAGCGAGGTATGTGTGGGACAAGCCTCCACAGGATTTGGGAGGTGAGGATTTTGAATCGAAGAGCCTTTAGAGGCTGAAGGAAATAGAGGATACATCAAATGTTGATGTGAAAGCTACACCGAAACGTCATGTACAGTGGTGGGATGGCTGGACCAAGGAAAAAGATTCGGCTGTAGAAGAGAAGGTTTTTAGGTTTGGAGTTGAATTTGAACTAGAAGAGTTTTTAGAAGATCTCAAGATTAAGCTTCAAGCACTTCTTGAACGCACAAGTGATACACAACATAGGAAATCCATCATGGAGGAGTTGCAAAAGAGGGAAAAGGCAGATAAGAGTGGCAAGTCTATAGAGGACCTGGTATTGTTGCTCTATGAAATGGTTTTTCTCAGTTCTAACTTTCGTCTGGATGATCCAAATACCTTTGCTTCAAGAATTCATAAGATGTTGAAGCTAGGTATCAAAATTTATAGTAATCTTGAAATTAATAGGAATTCTCTAGCTGTTAGCGAAAGTGGATGTAGGCAAATTTTTTGGGCCACTATAAATTTCGTTGTCTCTTATCTTGTTCTTGATTTTCTTGTTTTCTTCTATTTCTTTTAAATTTGGAAAGCTCTAACAGTTCGGCAAGAATTATAGCTTCTTCTACTAGTCTTGCGGTGGAACTTAGCGAGGATAAGACTGATGGTGATAGTAATGATGGGCGAGTAATGATGCTAGAAGACATGGTGTGTCACCAATTGGTTGGTGTGAGCAGGATAGAAGATATGTGCATGGATCTCGGAGTAGAGATAATGCGAGTTGCAAGGTAGGGATATTTCCCATTGAAGGAGCCGCAGGCTAAGGCTTTTTTGAAGCAAACAAATAGAAGCGTTATTGGTGTGAAAGAATTCAGTAGTGCGGCCAAACCTTTACAACATCAGCTTGAGTGGGAGCCCTATTGCTGGGGAAACAATATAGTGGTTGAAGAAATGGATTTTGAATTGGAACACCGTCGTGTTGACAGGGTTGAGATAGAAGAGTGTGGTTTTATGAGTGAGTTTACTCTTGTACAAGTAGTAAGAGACGGTGTTCATCTATTTGATTTTATTGCATTGGACAAAATTTGGCGAAGATTGATTCGCAGTGTCCATGAACAAAATCTGGCAAAGCTCAAATCGTCGTTGTGGCGAATGTAAATGCCTGCAGTGGGGGATATCTCTGCGCAACATTTGGTCTTCAAGTGGGAGATTGTTGGGTTCGGTGAAGCCCAAATTGGCAAGTTTCTCGATAAGGATGCCTTTTGCCTAAATTGGCAAGTTTCTCTCATAGATGGATTTTTCTAAATATTAGAGTGGAGACCGTTTTATATATATATCTTTGCTAGTTGAATATGTAAATGTAACTTAAGAATTAATAAAGAGATTCTCCTTGCTGTTGAGAGTGGATGCAAATTTTTTGAACCACTATAGAATTTGTCTCTCATACGTCTTGTTCTTAATTTACGTTTCTTTTTCGTTCTTTGCTCATTTTAATATAACACCTCTACCTTGTAAATATATATTCAAGCCAACTTTGTTTGCATTTGAGCGGTGATTTAATTTTTAAATTGCTTTTCTTATCAATTACTAACAATTGGAATGTTTATAACTTTATATCATATGTTTAAAAAGAACTTTGTGTAATATATTTCCAATCATTCATGTTCAAATCTACTATTTTTTCTTGATTGATTCTTCAACATTGCATACCTGCATAGAACAGTACCACATGTCTATTAAAAACTATAAATTGATCGGTGCTATGCTCCTAGTGGCTTTAATAAGTTTGCTAATGATAATTTTTGTGATGTTTTCATCCATTCTCTCTGGTAGAAAGCATTTTCATTATTTTTTACAACAGATCAAAGACTTATGTGCAAAAAATGTCATCAGAACTTCCTTATATGCAGTCTTTATGGCTAATGAGTAGGTGTATGCAATTATTATATTAGCAATAATCACAACTTACAAGAATAATAATGACAATGGATATGCATAAAAAATTTAGAAGCCTTTCACCATAGCTGTTATATGATGTTTATTTTCCTCTTTGTTGTTTTTTAGCTATTCTTGTTGTATTTTTCCTACGAAATATCACAATCTATCATATCTCTTCAGACTATTCCTCAATAATAATAGAGTACATGCTCGTAGTTTCTACAAGAGAAAAGAATTAGAGGCGTTGCTCCTTTTGGGGCCCTTACTCATGAAAATTCATTACATATATCAGAAAGATACACCACCCTTCTATGCCAGCAAAGGATAAAGACAGTCAAAACTGCAACACCTATACATTGCAAGTGAAATACAAAAAAATAACATGTGATACAATGTTGCTCTATAGTATAGATACAACCAGCTAAAACTAGAGGAAATAGAGACCAAAAAGTTTAGACTGAATAAAATTAAACTGCCTAAAACAAACCTTTCCTTACATCACTCCCCAATGCTCCCTCCCTGTTGATTCTTCCTTCAACACTTCAATCACCTGTTCCACCTAGCCCGCTCCTCCTCCCGTGCCACCTGAAGACTGCCATCCTTGAAGAGCCCCTACCAAAGAGGGGAAACAAATACCACCACAAAGTTCTCTCCAGTATGAACAAAGCCACCACAAAAATCTAGAACAATGTAGCTGATTCCAACCTCACACTACCATTTGAATGTGTGACATGCAAACCGGCCAGCGCCTTACCTTTAGTTACATCTGCTTTCCTTCCTAAACTAGCTAGGTTAAAAATCCTTAACGGTCATAAACATAAATATGCATCAGAAATGACTGTATGTAGGTTGGAGACAAAGTTTCCTTGTATAGCAGATTTTGGCCTGTGATTTGCATCCATACCTATATCCCCCAACACACATTTCACAAATCCTAGAGCTGCATTTAATTCAGAACCAGAGAGTTTCCTATGGACTCAAATACATTTCCTTAGGGTTTTTGCACCTTTCCTTTCCCTTTGCTTCTTTTGCTTGCCATCCAAACCATTTCACAAATATGGCCTCCTGCAACCCAATAAGCCAGATGTACCACAATGAACTCCAACTGAAAATCAGGCATGCTCTCTATCTACCACAACATCTCTAAAAAATGCCTCTTTAGCATTTGTGACTAGTAGGCACCATCTAAAACCTCAAGCATCTGCAACATTCCTTCAATTGTTAGAGCACCATCTTTATTGTCAATCCATTAATACACCTACCACAAAATCAACACTAAACCAATGATAATTTTATAATGCATGCAAAACATCTAATGCTCATTAAGAGCATTCTCATTAACTTCTGCTGTCAAAAAGAATGTTAAACCATGGCTTCCAACTCAAGCACTAGGGATTTAAAAAATATAAATATTGAGGACAATTTCTACAACAAGGCCAAAATTAGGCCCTCATACACACCTATACTTGGCTTGATTTGTGCTCGACTAAATTAATTGGAACTTATATATACATGAAAGATATGTTATAAAATAAATAAATTGGCCACAAATAACCTTCACTTGTATTGGTGACTGGTCCTCTAGAATTTACAAGATCTCTGCAAACTTAAATTTCGTGTGTGCGCATGTGTTTACCACACATATATGTATCTATTTGCATATTTCCACCCAAGCATAAATGTATATGTATATAGAAATTACGAATGTATCTACGCACACATTTTTTTATTTAACTCCTATTTTTAACGTGATGAACAAACTTTGAATAAATTAGGCATTATCTTACTTGTACATTCAAGTTATTGCACAATGCATCGTTAGATGTCTCACCATCTCCAAATCTTTCTCATATGTCTTGTACATTTTCATACATACAATGAAGCAACATGGAAAATGGTTTTTTCCCATTCAAAGACTTCTCAGATGAAATTTTATTTTGGATGCAGCTCCTGCCTATGTTGTGAAATAGAAAAGAAGCAATATAAAATCAAAGGTACTTTCTTCTGTTGCAAGCCTTATTTGTGAATTGGAATTTATTGCAGAAGTATTTTATTATCTTCATCAAATTTGAAAGGAAGTATTCGAGATGCCGGTTTATTTATTTCATTCTTCATCCACGAAACTATGTTCGCTGGCGATCTTTACTGGCATTCTTTGTTTAATATTCTCCCATTTTCTGCATAGTGCTTCTAATGTAAATTTCCTTTAATTAACTTCAATAGTATAAGCATCGATAACATGTTTGTGCATTCTTTTGCAGGTTGGGCATTCTTTTTCGTAGTGTTTTCTATGCTCCAAAACATCTGTTCCAAACTTTCAAATGTATATTTCAAATAACATAAGTACCTTTTGAGATATTCAACAAACTTATGTTCAAACAATTCTGAGATTATACATACATTACATGTTATATATGTCAACTGATGAATAGGAAAACTTGCTTTTTATGTACCTATTATTCATTTGTTTTATCAACATTATTACTAACAATTCTAGAACTTGTTGGTAGGAACTTCGCTGCCCTGCAGCTCTTGTTTTATTTTAGGCATTTCTTGCCACTCTTACTTTAAGCTCCTTTATATGTTATATTTTACATATACATGTGGGTGTATTTGCTTCATCCAGTATATTTATAGTTTATCAAAAAATAATAATAAATAGATTTATTTTGATATATGTTATGTGGAATTATGTATGATTATATATATGTGTGTGTGTGTGTGTATGTATCTGTTTCTTTTCAATCTACCTTTTGTTCAAAATAAAATAAAATTTAACAGATTTATAGTGATGTTTATTATGTGAATAAACATATATATATACTTATATATTTAAATTTATTTATATATTTAAATTTATTTATAGGTTTTATTATGGATTTATTTAAGGGGTTTTTTTTTAAAGATTACAAAAAATAAAATAAATTAACATTTAAATAAAAACTACTAAAATCGGTGGAATGCTTTTACAAGTCTAAGACCAAGATAAAAGGTGAAAGGGCATGTGTTATTTTTAGAAATTACAATATAAGCATCGCTTTTAGTTAGAAGATAATCATAACTTTTTATATTCCTCATGACTTTTCTAGCCACGTAATCTTTTTTAAAAGTAGTTATATTTTCTTCTTTTTAAAGGAAGAAGTAGTTATATTTTATTCTTTGCAAGGATAATTTATTATATATTTTTAAAACTAATTTCATTATTTATATAATTCCCTTTGGGAAGTATATATTTTTATAAGGATAAAATTAATTTATATTTTAAAGATTAATTAAATATGAAAACAAAATTTTATTATGGGGTGAAGTAAAGTAACACGTGGAATTTTTAATTATAAAATGGAGAAAACAAAAGAAAATGTGCATTTAATTGATTCATGAATTAGGCTAAATATTAAAAAGGGTTAATCCACTGCAATTTGTTTATGACTTTTAGAGTTGGTAAAGTTTAATTTAAATAATTGATTTTCTTTTTTTGGATATTCATAATAGGAGGTCAATTATGCTCAAATGACTAGATTATGAAATGTGTTATTTTAAAGATGCTGATTTTTCATTCATAGAATGAAGGCAAACATTAATGTAATGGAACATATATTTAAATCATTGGCTATTAAGTATTACTCAATTTCTGTATTCTATCATAAAACTGCCAATAGGGTGATCAAGATTTTATTTACAAGGTCATTTTAAATTATAATATAAGTACATATAGTAAATATTTAAAGGTATATGCATGTAGTCATTAAGTACCTCGTGAATTGTCTTTAAAAAGAGTAATTTGTTTGTATTATAATGTAAATTAAATAACTGAAGATTGTTCTTAATTAAAATTATTTATTTGTTTTTGTGTAAGCGGATGTATATGTTAGTTTAGAGAAATTAGTTTGTACAAAATATATAGTTGGGTATTCGTTGTGTTTCTTAATTAAATTCATTTATTTATTTTGAGTAAACAAATATACTTATGTTAGGAATCATAAATTAAGAGAGATCTATTGGCTTAAATACTATAAGATTTCATAGTTCTTTATTTATTTAAATGATTTCAATACGGATGTGTAAATAAAGTAAATTTAGTGTTTCTTGATTATTTAATAAAATTGGTCAGATAATTATTATTAGAGGGGTATTTATGTCCACTTAGGGAAAGTCCAATGTTGAAGTTTATATGACAATATTTTATGCATTTCTCTTATTGAATCAAGGGGCTTGTGTAGTTAAATGTTAGAAAAGAATATTTTGGTCTCTTTAAAAAAATGATTATATTTGATAAATTAGAATTAACTATAAATGTATAAATGAAGGGTTTAATTAAGAAGTTAGTTGGATTATCCTTTTTAAAAGTGGTTTTGTTTATAATCATGTATCAGATCATTTGTTATTATATGTTGATTTCATGAATATGTTGGTTACTTGAGTGCTTGTTATAAATTACTCGAGTAAGTTAGTGATTATGTGAGTGTTCTTTGATATCTAGTACCTTGAATATGTTAGTGGGAGTTAAGTATGTTCTAATGGTTCCAAATTGATGGTTTTTCCTCTTGAGTTGATTTTTTCTTGAGGGGATTTTATATGTTGAAGTTTTGTGTTGGAACCATGTTGCTTCGTTTTACCCTCATTTGTGGGTTTTGGTTAGTCGTTTTCTTGGGCTTCTAGGGGAGGGGAAAGAATATGTTGCTTCATAATTGGTTTATGTTTTAGTTTTTTTTTTCAATGGTTGATCTTATGCTCATTTTGATTTTGGTGGGTTAAGCCTTGCACTTGGAAGTTGCTTATTTATGGAATTCTAGTGTGAGATGGTGCATGCCTCACTTGATTTATTTACAATTTGGCCTGGATATTTTTGTGCAAGTTGGTGTGCCCCGTTTGTGGCTATGAGTCTTTTGTTGTTAGTAGGGGGAGTGGCTTTCAATGGGGGTTGGTACATAAAGTGGCGTATGGGTAACTCATTGAGAGTTTCCTTAACCAAAAATAACCCAATAATTAATTAGGGGGTTTGGGTAGTATCTCACTTTAATCTAGATAAGTTAGTCTCACTCATGGCTCAAGTGCTCGCTTAGGCTTGAGATGAGTGGGAAGGCCTGGAATGGCAAAGATCGACTACCTTGTCCTCTTGAAAGGTATGTTGATCCCACATGAGTAAGAATGGGGGTCGGGGATCGGTTGAGGTTGTCAAGGTTTAACCAGATAGGGGGGTCAGTAACCTATGAAGATCCGCATTGGGTAACCCATGTCGATCTTATGTGATGACACTCCACCCTCAAGCAACCTTGTGTGTTTGTTGTTTCCCCTCGTTTTTCTTGTACCTCTGGAAGTGGATGTTGTCTTGTATTTATTGTTTCTCTTGTTTGTTGTGTCTTGATGCCATTGTTCACTTGACTAGTTTGGTTGAGGGTCCTTCTTGTCAACTTCCAGCATGGGGGGTGGGTATGCGGGCCCACATAGTCGGGTGGAACATGCTATGCACCCCAATGGGTCCCCATCCAAGGATCGAGATGTGGATATTTGTGCCACTTGCAGTGACTTCTGAGATGTGTTGTAGATGGATCCAGTATTAATACTTTTCTTCATCTTTTTAGTTGTATTACTCTATCATATTGTATTGTTCCCATTCATGTTGGGGAATACTTTTGTATTATTATAATTCTTAAACAATTAAATGAAATGAAAGGGATGTAATGTATTATGTACCCTGTAAACCTTATGTGGTTAATGATTTGTGGTAGCTATTATTTGATGTGTTGTATCTGTGGAAATATTCTCCATTGAGTTCTCAGGATAATAGTATGTTATGGTTATT
>VDFB02160624.1:0-21844 GCA_007258455.2 Sequoia sempervirens | reverse complement strand
CAATTACATCTTCTATCATCCCATCAGGTTTGTCTGTGGAGCTGTCTGCAAGCTGCAGAACTGTGGGTGTAGACCTAATGTTTGAAATATTCAAGGATTCCATAGTATGCTTTGTCATTACATTAATGGCAGCTCCTAAATCAATCAAAACATTTTTTACAACTTGGCCATTTATATGTATCTGTACTATAGGGCTTCCAGGGTCAATATACTTTGGAATGACTACATTTCCCAACATTATATCAGCCAATTTCTCTAAGACATGAATTGTTTGGGGATCCTTTTTCTTTTGTCTAGGCTTCTTCAAATAGGCTTCTTTAATAGCTTGTCCAAAAATGGAAACATCTTTAATAGCCTGAAACAAAGGGATTTGAATTTGCACATTCTTGAGCTGATCTAGTATATCAAAAGTGGGTTCTTCCATGAGTTTAGATTCAATACTTTGTAACCTCTGAGGAAAAGGTGGTTTATCTTGTCTCTGCAGAACAGGTTCCATAGAAACTGTATCGGGTATAGGCATGTGTTCAGTGGAAACAACAGGTGCATTAGATTCTTCAATGGGTGAATCAGATATTTCTGTAATCAGAGGTGGTTTGGGAGCAGGTAAAGTAGTTCCAGACCTCAGATGGATGTCATTAACATTTAAGGCATAAGCTTGATATTGGTTGGCTTCAGAAATATACACAGGCTGTTGAGGCTGCTGCGGTTGCTTATTATTGGGATTAGGCAACGGCTGGACAGGCATAGGCGTTTGCTTTGGAGGTCCAGGATTTGTAGTAGTTGCTGCAGGAGGTGGCATAAGGGCCTGTTGTTGTGGCTATGGAGGCTGCAGGAACCTAGGAGACTGGTTTTTCCATTGTTGAGGACCTCTCCATTGAGGATTTTGTTGCCAATTTCCTGAAGGTGGGGTCCATTGACCTTGTGGCTGCTGCCAACCTCCTTGAGGAGATTGCCACTATAATTAGGCCACCTTGGTTGAGGCGGATTCCATGGTGGTGGTGGTCCATATGCTTGTTGCCATTGGTTATTATAGCTAGAATAGGGATTACCAAAAGTTAAAGGGTCTTGAGGCATACCTTGCCTTTGGGCCCATGGTCTCCTTTGTGTAACAAAGAACACTTGATCATCATCACCTTCCACTGGTTTGAAGTCAGTAGGCAGTTGTCTGGCTTCCAGATTAGCCACCATCTTGCATCTGCAATCACGCTTCTTTTGTCTACAGTAGGGATAGAACTCAGCCAAAGCTACCTCAGCTTCTGCATGTTTTTTCTGAGCTTGCATAGTATCCAATTGTGTAGCCATATTATTAATGATGTCTTGCTTGAAATCAAATAGCAGATTTGTGATCTCCATTCGGGAAACTCCACCAGAAGAAGACTTCCCCACTGAAGCATGATGACCTCGACCTTTCTTAACTATTGCTCGAGAGTAGTTAAGGCATATCTTCTATATATCATCCCAAGGCATTTGAGTTATATCACCTCCTCCCATTAGGTCCAGAGCGTCAATACAGGCATCACTGATTCCCCTTAGAAAAAGTAGTTTCTGAGAGTCCTCGTTAAGAGTATGGTTTGAGTTTCTTTTTAATGAAAACAAAAACCTTGAAATATAGTCTTCCAGACTTTCATCCTCCTTCTGCTGAATTCGGAATATGTCATCACCTTTGCTGGCACTCTTACAATATTCCTTATATTTTTCAAGAAATTTCATCTGCATGGCTGCCCAACTATCTACAACGGCTCTTCCTAGACTCATGAACCATTTGAGAGCTCCCTCCTTCAAAGTGGAAGGAAATAGCTTCAGTTTATGAGTGTCGGTGTTGTAGTCATAACTGCGACAGAGGACATCAAATTCAAACAGAAAGGTTTCTGGATCTTCTGTGACCAGGCCATAAAACTTTGGGAGTAAGGAAGAGGGGATGTTTTTAAGATTATCAGTATGTTGTTGGGGAACAATGGGAAACTCAAATGCAGGAGGTGGAATATTAGGTGGATTATTTGCCATGTCTGGGTGCTGGAATAGCAGAGCAAATGGATTTTCTTCAGGTTCGTTATCAGCTGGGTCAAACGGTAGTTCAATAAACAAATTTTCAGGGAGGAACCTTCCCAGTGCGTCTCTTCTTCTTCTATGCATGCAATATGGTGAATAACAAATTTCGAAAGATTTTGGAAATTTTGACCAATGCATCAAACTAATGCTGAAAATGACTTTGTTAGACTCTAGTTAGGACACCATCCCCACAATCCGCCAAAATGGTCAAGACTCTCACAAAAAGGATATGAATATCACGCTGAAACTTTCCCCGAATCGATTATCTGACAGGTGACTAATATCTTTCTGTGGACGTTCATTAACTTGTCAAACCAGGGGACGTAGACTTTAAATGGCGCAGCAAAGTATATGCACTAGGAATTTGTTTTAGTCAAATCTTAGCAAAAATACATACTGGAAAGAAATTCTATCTAAGCTACATAATGGTAATGCAGAATTCTTTAACTCAACTATGCTTGATTAAAACAGAAACTGTAACAGCTACGACTGAAGCACAAACCATGAACTGGCCTTATGCTATAGGAATAGTCACAGGGATGGACTCTCTATGCTGTAGGAGCAGTGTAAGACTGAGTTTGCATAAAAACTTCAAAAGATGAAAGCTAACTGGATATCAGCAAAAAAGAACATCTAACTAATTAACTACAGATACTTACTAAGTGGGCCCCCTTAGCAAGCATCTACTGATTACACAAATGCTGAACTCAGAACTTCATCGATCTTTATTCATGAAGACAAAATGAAATACATTGTCTTGTTGGTGTGAAAACTAACAACAAACTCTGCTTCTGGTCAAACAGATTTTGTCTTTCATTATCATACTGATTCTTACATGATCTATGCTACTCTATTTCTATCTTACCTAAAAATCATCTATTACTCATTCTATTTCTCTTCTATCACCACCTCGCGCAGGAGGAGTATCTTATTTTTAAATTAGAAGAACAACTAATCCAACTAACGCCATCAAAGAAAGACGTGGAATAAAGTATATCCCCTAATCAAGGAAATCAAACTTCATAAATGAATTTTATGTGTTCAACCCGACCAGATAGAATCTAGCACCACTTCCATTGACTTTCCATTAAAAATCTTTCCAAATCAGTTTTGGTCAAAGAGTCTTTGGCGGAGCTTCCTCAAAGTCGTGCAGGAAATGGGCTTTACTGCAAGGCCGAGATCAGCTGCGCTTGACTCGATCATTCTTCAACAAAATGCGAAACAAAAGGTAACAGACGCGCAAGAAGAGGCATATGGTACATACACGATATCTATTCATTAATCACACATTTCAAATCTACTTCACCATTTAAAAACTGTATACGATATACCAGCCATTTTCGGGAGTCAACAGGGCAATAAATGCAATCAAGTCAACACAATAGGCTGCAAGAATATAAAAGTGTCTTGCTACAGGATATCCCCATAAAAGGTTTCATCAAAGTTTAAACAGCCATGAAATAACAAAAATGAAATCATTTAAAAGTTTATCATATCATCAAATTATGAGCATATTTTAGGCTCATCAGCATTACTTTATGATGGAATCTATGAATTCATGTTATGTTGGCATTTATAGTTCCTTATTGTTCGTATGGTATCTTTGCGTTGATATTCGTAATGTTTAATTTGATGTGACCTCGCATGCCCCAAAGAACAAGTTGGTTATGTCATTTGTGTTGTAAGGAAATGAAGAATATGATTATGTATATGATTATTTAATATTTGTATATTGATTATTTGTTTTTAAAAAAAAAATTATGCTTTTTATGTGGTTGTTCTTTGGGGTTTGCACGGCGGGCGTTAGAACTTGATATCAAAGCCAAGGTTGCAAACACTGGGGTCTCTGGGTAGTTCTGTCCATTAGGTAACCGTCGCGTTTTGGATGTTGAGCTCATATGTACCTTTGTCTTGTTATGCAGAAGCATGCCTAGAGGCAGAGGTAGAGGTAGAGGTAGAGGTCGAGGAAGAGGCCGAGGTGGTGGCCGTGGAGCCAACCAACCGAGTCCTTCACCGCCAAGTTCTCACGATCTTGAGTCTGAGGAGCAACAGAATTCTCAGAACAATCCGTCAGGTGGTTGTCTGAACTCGAAATAGCCAGGGTTGGATGGTCAGTTGCAGTGTTTTCTGGGTGAGCTTCTTGATAGATTGGTCCCTAGACCTGATGGGGATCAGCAGGTTGAGAGAGAAAGAGAAAGGTCTCCAAGACATAGGGGAGCTTCAGTTGATCAAGATGCTTTATTAGCAGGCCATATAAGGGATTTGATGAGAGCTCATCCACCTACCTTTGATGGTTCTGGAGGAGGGTTGGAAGCCAAGACATGGTTAATTGATTTGGCCTGATGCTTTGCAATGCACCCCTACGGTAGTAATACCAAGGCTCGTTGTGCTGTTATGCATTTGCGGGGTTTCGCGTCCACTTGGTGGTAGCTTGAGGAATAGAAGTTGCATATGGATATCAGTATGGTAACTTGGGAGTTTTTCTTGGAAAGGTTCAGGGCTCGCTTTCTCTTAGATCATTGGAGGCAGCGCAGGGTAGATGAATTCCACGATCTTAAGCAAATGGCAATGTCAGTAGAACAGTATGAACGATGCTTCTATGAACTAAAATAGTATGCAGGGATTAGTCATGATGAAGGGATGTTAGTACAACATTTTGTTCGAGGTTTGAACACTTGCATCAGTGGTGGAGTATGAGTCTTCAAACCAAAGACAATGGAAGTTGTTGTCGAAAAGGCTCGCTTGGTGGAAGAAAAATTGGCTATGGCTTTAGGTGGTCATGTAGGAGTGCAGATTGGTAGTGTGCCAACTCCTAGAGCTGGTACTCAAGGGGGTCAGACACAGGTAGCAGGGCCTTCTAAGAGTCGTTTTGGGCCTTCAAGAGGGGGTCAGCAACAGCAATCTCAACTGAAGCACAAGAATGCTACTTTTCAGCAGGGTGGCCACTTTCAGTTTTGCAGGGATCGGAACCGAAACCGTGCATGTCAGGAGTAGCTTGCATTGAGTTTTTAGTCTCCACCCAGTCGTGGGAGCTTCTAGAAATTGAATGCTCCATCCAGGGGAAGAGGTTTTGGTCAAGGTTTTGGATGTTTCTCGTGTGGGCAGCAGGGGCATATTGCTAAGATGTGTCCTCAGAAGAGCGCTTTAGAGTTTAGTCAGAAACTAGCTATGTCTAAGTTGACAGTGGGAGATGCAGGGAGATCTCACCGAGTCTTCGCAACAGTGGATAATCGTCAGGCGGATCATTAGAGCACTATCATTGAGACTACAGGTTTATTGCATAAGTCTAGTATTTCAGTACTCTTTGATTCTGGTGCATCTGATTCTTTAATTTCTCCTTTAGTTGTTGAGCGATGTAAACTAGGGGCAATAAAGCAAAGCGAAAAGTGGCAAGTTGAATTAGCTTTGGGATCTAAGGTTATGGTTGAGAAGCTTGTGCAGGGTTGTAGGTTAGAGTTAGGGGCAATGTCAACTAAGGTGGACCTCAGAATTCTTCCACTTGGTTCTTATGATGTGGTCTTGGGCATGGATTGGCTAAGCTCACATCGTGCTTTGATAGATTGTCACCGTAAAGCAGTGCAGTGTGTGGATGATTTTGGAAAAGAGGTGGAAATTGTGGGTGTTCAGAGGCCTGTTTCTTTGAGAATGATCTCAGCTATGCAGTTAAAGAGGTGTTTTCATCAGGGTTGTCAGCTCTTTGCGGTGTCGGTTAGTGACCTTGAGTCTGAGGTTAGCCGTGAGGCGTCATTGAATGATTACCCTCTCCTTGCAGAGTTTTCTAATGTTTTTCCTAGCAAGATACCAGGTATGCCTCCTAAGCGAGAGGTGGATTTCAAGATAGATCTTGTGCCTGGAGCTGAGCCTATCTCTTGGGCTCCATACAGGATGACCACGTAGGAACTCCAAGAGCTTTGTCTACAATTAGAGGAATTATTGGCTAAGGGGTTTATCCACCCTAGTGTTTCTCCTTGGGGAGCACCAGTGATCTTTGTCAAAAAGAAGGATGGTTCTCTCCGTCTTTGTATTGATTACAGGCAATTGAACAAGGTAACAGTAAAGAATCATTATCCCCTTCCTAGGATTGATGATCACTTTGATCAGATAAAAGGGGCAAAGGTATTTTCCAAGATCGACCTCAAATCAGGGTATCATCAGTTGCGGATAGCAGAGGCCGACATTCATAAAACTACATTTCGCACTCGGTATGGACACTACGAGTTCATAGTGATGTCGTTCGGGTTAACGAATGCACCTTCAGTCTTTATGAGTCTAATGAATGGGGTGTTTCGAACTTACTTGGATAGGTTCATCCTCGTGTTTCTTGATGATATTTTGATTTATTCTAAGTCTATGGAGGAACATGAGGTGCACCTAAAGCAGGTTTTGTAGTGCTTAAGGGATAACCAGTTATATGCCAACCTGGAAAAGTGTGACTTTTATAAGACTGAAGTTCAGTATTTGGGGCATGTGATTTCCGGTGAAGGAATTTCTGTTGATCCTACTAAGATCCAGGCTATCATGGATTGGCCCATGCCCACTAATGTCTCAGAAATTCACAGTTTCATGGGACTAGCTGGGTATTATGGGTGGTTCGTGCAGGGCTTTTCGAGGATTGAGCATCCTATCACATCACTTCAGAGGAAAGGAAAGAAATTTCTTTGGACAGAGCAGTGTCAGTTAGCATTCCAAACTCTTAAGGAAAAACTGACTAGTGCTCCAATTTTGGCAGTGCTGGATCCTACAGGTGATTTCGTGGTTTGTACTGATGCCTCTTTGGAGGGTCTTGGAACCGTGTTGATGCAGGATGGGAGAGTGATTGCCTATGAATCTCAGAAACTAAAGGATCATGAACTAAATTATCCCACACATGACCTTGAGTTGGCCGCAGTTGTTCATGCTCTTGTGAGATGGAGGCACTTCTTGTTAGGGCCCCGGTTCGAGTTGCATACAGATCATCAGAGTTTACAATACATCTTCACGCAGCCGAATTTGAATGCAAGACATAGGAGGTGGATGGAATTTTTGTGTGAATACGATTTTGAGGTGAAGTATATTCAGGGTAAGGAAGATGTGGTGGCTAATGCTCTAAGTCGACACAGGCATGAGGTTTCTGCAATGACTCTTAAGGTGGATTTGAAGAGTTAGATTCTCGCAGCCCTTCCTTCAGATAGTTGGTATTCAAAGGTGAAAGCTGAGGTGGAATCAGGCAGAGCTTTGGAAGGGAAATTTGCTGGTTATTTGTTGGATTCAGATGGTGCTTTGCGTTTCTCTGGACGGTTGTATGTACCTCCTTCAGAGGGTCTTTGTACCCTGATTTTGACAGAAGGTCATCGGGCACATTACACAGCACATCCTGGAGTTAAGAAAATGTATGCGGATCTGCATTCGCTTTACTTTTGGTCAGGCATGAAGCGAGATATCGCTAACTTTGTGGCTCAATGTCTTGAATGTCAAAGAGTAAAGGCTGAACATCATCATCTAGCAGGGTTGTTATAGCCTCACCTTGTTCCGGAATGGAAATGGGATGTTATTTCCATGGATTTCATTATTGGGTTGCCTATGTCATCTAGACGACATGACACTATTATGGTCACTGTTGACAGATTGACTAAGGTAGTTCATTTTTCCCCTATTTGATCTTCATATACGACATCTTATGTTGCTAAGGTGTTCATGAATGATATAGTTAGATTGCATGGGATACCATGGAGGATCATTTCTGACAAAGATCTGGTATTCACATCTGCGTTGTGGACATCTTTGCAGCATTCTTTGGCAACTAAGTTGAATTTCAGTTCTGCCTACCATCCTGAGACTGATGGTCAAACTGAGAGAGTTAACTAGGTGCTAGAGGATATGCTTCGTATGTATGTCATGGACCAGCAATCATGTTGGGAGGACTATCTATTCTTGGTCGAGTTTGCATATAACAATGGGTACCATAATTCCATTGGTATGGCTCCTTTTTAGGCTTTGTACGGTCGTCCTTGTCGTACTCCTTTGAGTTGGGATCGGTTGGAGGACAGGGTGCTTCTTGGACCCGAAATGCTTAGAGATATGGAGTAGCAGGTGACTCGCATTCGGGAGCATCTTGTCATTGCTCAGGATAGACAAAAGAAGTATGCTAACGCTCATAGAGTTGATCGGCAGTTTGCAGTGGGTGATCAGGTGTTTCTTCGAGTGCGCCCGCGAAAGAGCCCTATTCGTTATGGAAAGGGTTCGAAGCTTGTGCCTCGCTTTGTTGGACCCTTTGAGGTGTTAGAGCAGATTGGACCTATTGCTTACTGGTTAGCTTTGTCACCCAGTTTGTCACGGATCCACGATGTATTTGATGTTTTTGTTCTTAGGCCATATTTTCCTGATGTTACTCATATTCTTGATTGGAATGCTCTTCAGGTCGAGGACGGGCAGCTGGCTCTCAAGCCCGTGGCCATGCTTCAACGTCGGTGACTTACCCTTAGAGGCAGAGAAATTGATCAGGTACGGGTTCAGTGGGACCCGAATGACGAGGCTTCAGCTACATGGGAGGATGCCTCTCGTATCAGGGATTCTTATCCTTATCTTTTTACTGGCTTCCAGGAGTAAGCCAAATTCTTGGGGGGGAGGATGTAATACCCCTCATGTTGCTGCTTGTTCTTGACATTCTCTATGGTTTTGTTGGCACATTGTGGTTTTGATGATACTGTTGATATTATGTTGTGGTAGCTTAGATTGTTACTGATTATATTACTCTTATGATGCCATGGATATTATAATGACATTTTTATTTACGATTGTTTTGATGGAGTTAATTGGAATGCAATAGGCTAGAGAATAGTAATTGATAATGTTGGTGTGAATTAATGTAATTCTTTAATGCAATAGATGATGATATGATTTGGTGAGGGGATAGGTAGCATCACTCGTTTGCGAGCGCCCTGCTACACTGCAAATCCTTCTCACGATGCTTTGTAATTGATTATATGTATGTATGTTGTGTATCACCTTGTTGGATGCAGGCTTTGCAGGAATAAGACTCGATTCCACCTATTTCGATAGGTCTAGGTGAGCATTGTACCAACCCAACGATAGGAAGTTGAAAAAAGGTGACATGGAAGTAACTCCGTTCCAAGATGTCAACTATCTTGTACCTTTTTGTTTTGTGCGTCTTGGTCATAGCCATTTTGTTGTTACGTTAGTATTTGTATGTTATTGTGATTTTATGACTTATCTAATGTGGTGTATGGTTTATTGTTGTGATTTAAATAATTAAACAATTAAACAATTAATAAAATTAAGCATAAAATAATAAATAAATAAATAAATGTTAGTTGTGAAAATATTAAATTTATTTTGAGAAAATATTGCAAATGGTTGATTTCAATTATTTTAATGGGCATGTGATTATTTAATAAAGTGTTTGTGGAGGTGATAGATAAATAAATAAATAAATAGACAGATAAATTTTGTGGATTTGAATATATTTAAATTTTATTTTTGGAGAAGTGACTTCTGGTATTCACGGGAAGAGGAAATGGAAGAGACTTTCTGAGTATTGATTTTATTTAGGGGATTTTTCTTTGTATGGGGTGGCATTCTCTTTCTTCCTGATTCTGGAGAAATTTTGCATTCACTTTTTCTGTCATTCTGGAGGAGTATTGCATTCTCTTTCTATTATTCTGGAGAATTTATTGAAGAAGAAGGTTCAGTTTGAGGGAGGTTTTGGATCTGTTGCTGGAAACAATCGGCAGCGAAGGACTAGCTCTGCAAAAAGGATAAAGCTTCCACATATTTTCTTCAGGCACAGGACACTAGGTTCTCCTTCTTGTTTTTTTTTAGTTATCTTCTTTTTGTAGCAACAAATGAAATAAGAATTGTTATTTGTGAATGAAATTTCCTCCTGGGGTTTGAAATTTGATGCGTGTGGAAAGAAAATCTTTGAATCTTTAGAAATGTTTTGGAATGTTATTCAATCAAAGGAAATTTTACTAGGGTTCGGGATTGGTGTTTATTCAAAATGAAATTTTGTTGGGATTCTAGAATTAAACAGTATTACTGTAGTTTTGTTTTTTTTTTTTTTAAATCAATTAAAGAATAATCTCCTTACTGTGAATTCTGGGTTGTGTATATTCTCGTTTATATATATATATATATATATATATATATATATATATATATATATATATATATATATATATATATATATATATATATATATATATATATATATATATATATATATATAAATATATTTTATATAAAATATACATGAATTGTGGACAAATGGACATTATTTGAAGATGAAATATATGTATATAGATATATATATACATATATATATATAAATATAATGAATGGAATGGACAGCTGGACATGGAGATGGAGAGAAACTGGGGGAATAACAGATGCACCACCCAAAATTTCTTAGTAATGGTGCGACAATCAAGGAACTGCCCATACTCGCTAGCCCTCGACCACTGCGGAACAACTGTGACCGTCTACCTAATCGCATTATTCTCCTGCAGGCCTTTGGATGGTCTGGTCTCCATTCGAAAGGAGCTTCGAATATGTGTTTTATTCAAAATGAAAATTCTTTTTAAATTATAATGTATGTTTATGTATTTATAAATAAATAAATATATATATATATAAATATATATATATATATATATATATAAATATATATATATAAATATATATATATAAATATATATATATATATATTTATATATATATATATATTTATTTATTTAATTATATTTTGTATGACACAATTTCTCTGTTAAATTAATTTAATTAATTCTGTCTGTAAACAGAATGTTTCATTTTCTGGTATGAATAAAACAAGATTTTATTATAGTGAAAATATGAAAATAAAAATAAATTTTTTATTAATTTGTTAAATTATGAACTTTGATAGGAAATTTATGAATATATGTCAGCATTGATTATTTAATTCTTGTTTTTAATGTGTATATTGTGGAAATGGAATTTACTATGGAATTAAATAAGTTATCTTTTTATGTAAGTTGAGTCTTGTAGACTTGTTGGGTTCGACACATTGTGAGTTCATTGATGTGGGAACCCCATTTGTGTTTAAACTATAGTCTTCCAGAGGATTGTGATTTTGTTGGATTTATGCCTTTTCATTATGAGAATTTGATATGTCATGATTTGAGAACGAGGCCTATAGTCTTGTGAGATTTTGATAATGTACTCATTTAGCGAGATGGGTTATGCCTCACGTGTTATTATTGTTGTATTTCAATGTGCATGATTGTGATGGAACAACCCCTGTTTCTTTTTGGTTTTAGTTGGGTCTCTAGGGAGAGTGGCTCCTCGTGGGGGTTAGCACCCCGTTTAAGGGGAAGAGCATAGGATAACCCACGAGTGAGTTAGTAATCAAGTGAAAACCTAATAATTAACTTAGGAGGGTTGGGTAGTAATATCATTATAAGATTTAAAATATGGATGCCTTGTCTTCATTAGTGCTCCCGCAGACTAATGGAAGGCTGAGAAGGCCGTGGTCGGCAAGGTCATGACCTCATCTTCACGAGAGGTTTACGGCTCCGCATGAGTCACCCTATGGGACTGGCGCCCCCAGTTGGGAGGAAGAGCACAAGATAGCGCATGTAGGACTATTCGATGACACTCTCCCCTAGTTGCCCATGTGTTTTACTTTATTGTGTCCCTCTGGAAGTATGTTATGGGAGTTGGTTTAGATTGTTGTTAAATGAATTTATTTTGATTTATGGAATATTGTCTTGATACATCTTTGGTGTACTTTGTGATCTTGTATGATCTCATTGATATTTGACTTATGACCTTGTACTCTTATGGTATTATTAAATGATGTTATTGTATGTTTCATTGTAATTTGGAGTAGTGTGTTATAGCTCTATATTAGTACTTCTTGTATGTTTGTACTTCGGTTCTTGTCAGTTGACAGTCTTGGTCGGAGTTACTTCTCTGTCACCTCTTAGCACGGGGGTGGTTGGGTCGAACGTGCTCCGCACACCGTTGGGTTCCCCATCAGCGTTCATTGGCTCAGTCTCATCCTATTGAAGATTTGTACCAGTTGATCTCTATGTATTTTGATAATCTTGTATATTGTATTCATCCCACATGATTGGGAACCATGATGTAAACTATATGGATATGATGTATAATTTGAAAGATGTTGTAATGTAGTTATCAACTTTGTATCTTTATTTGGCTATGTGATTCCTCATGGCATTACTTTATGATGGAATCTATGAATTCTTGTTATGTTTGCATTTATAGTTCCTTATTGTTTGTATGGTATCTTTGCGTTGATATTCGTAATGTTTAATTCGATGTGACCTCGCGTGCCCCAAAGAACAAGTTGGTTATGTCATTTGTGTTGTAAGGAAATGAAGAATATGATTATGTATATGATTATTTAATAGTTGTATATTGATTATTTGTTTTAAAAAAAAAAAATTTGTGCTTTTTATGTGGTTGTTCTTTGGGGTTTGCACGGCGGGCGTTACACACTACTAGTAAAGCTTACGATGGAACTCTGAAGCCTATTTTTTAAAACTCTTCTACTACACAACTACATTCAATAAGTGATAAGCCCAAAGCCTAATGCCTGATAAGGAAGGTAAACTCAATGTTGTGAAGGTAGAAACACAAACCAGTAAGTTGAGGCACACTTTCCAACATGTTTAATCTAGGTGGTAAATTTGAAGTGATTAAGTGATGTTATTGTCAATTACATTTGACAAAATATCATATTACAATTTGAAATTTCTAGAATTGATAGTGAATTCAAATTCATTTTTTAGTTAATTAAATCTTGCAATGAAATCAAATTCAAATAAAGGGGTGCCATCTAGTGTTCCATTTTAAATGAAATACATATCTGGAGCATATAAGATGATTTGATAAGGATTTAAAAGCATAAATATCTATCCCACATATAAGACATTTTGATAAATACTTAAAAGCATAAATGTCTATCCCACCCCTGTATAGGAAAAACCATATGAATGGTTTGTAGCACGACAAAAGCATAATCTTAGCATACAAATTTTGAAAAGGAAAGGATAAATTATTATGGATAGTAGAGAACCGTTTAGTTCTTCAAATGGAGACACTTTCTTTGAAAAATGATAATTTGTAGGTAAAAAAGAGGTGTGTTACTTTTCTTATAGTATTTTTAAGAATAAAATGCAAATAAATTGCATATAATAAGAGGGTCAATGTTATTAGAAGGGGGAGAGGAAACACATTGAATGGGATGAAGAAGGGACATAAGCATAAGAGTGAACAATTTTAAAATGCAGATAATGTGCAAAAAAGAGGATACTACACCTATATGTGACAATAGGGATTTCTTACAAAGTGGTAGAAGGAAAAATGGGTGGTAGAACTATTTAGGAGCTGCTCATTGAAAGTAAGAGTGGTAGAGGGGCACATAGTATAGTGAAAGGAAGGGAGCTGAATTAGATAAGGTGAAAATATTGAATGAATGCATATTAAAAAAGATATTAGAAGTTGTGCTAAGGAAGGAGAGTTTGGCTAGAGTTAAGGCATATTGATATCTACAATTGGTTGGTAGATTTGGATGAAGGAAAGAATAAAATACTACATATGGGGTTGTGGGAATAGTAAAGAGGGTGCTACAATACCTTGTGAATCAAAGGAACTTACAAATTATAGACATTGAAGGAGTGTGTCATGGGTGATATTATGGCATAAGCAGACGTAGAGGAATACGATAATGGGATATTATTGACACCATATAATGCAAATAGGAAATTGAATGCAAATAAAATTAATGTAGAAGAGGTTACACTTTCAATAATGCAAATTGGAATTGAATTAAAGTTAAATATTGAATCAAATTTATGTTTGAATGTAATTATTTTTGTTGTCTAGAAAATCTATTTAAATGGAAATTTTAACTTAATTCAATTGAAACATGAAATTTTCATATTGAAGTGTTACTTGACTATGAGAAGGTGGTGATGGTTTTCATTAAATGATATTGATTGGGAACTTGAGTTTTCTCTTGTACAAATTGTGAAATGTTTTTGCTTGCAGAAATTGTGAAATTGTGAATTTGAGAATCGACTTGTTTGGAGAAGAGTTGTGTTTTGTGTTTGCATCAATTGGTATTTGAGATAGTATGAGAGAGCATAAAGTTATGAAACAATTTTTTTTATAGATAAAGTGTGATGATAGATTGCATGAGGTGAAATTACAATAGACAAAGTTGAGTTGGGTCGTGAGGAGACCTATGTGAATACTATTTTGGGAGTAGTATTAGAAGAAAGTGGAGGATGAGATGATTGAAAATATGGGATAGATAGTTTATGAAGAACTAGGAAAGATTAAGGTGAGGATTGAGAAATTGGAGAGGAGTGTTGGGAAAATTGAGAGGAAAGTGATAAAGAAGAGCGAGGACAACAACCTAAGATGGGAAGAGGAAGAAGTGAGAGCAACCCCTACTGATGCAGATGAAGAAGTTGTTGTATAGAAATTCCATGAGGAAGGCATGAAGAAAAAAGAAGAAAGGATTGGCATGAGCATTGAAGGACCTTAGTCAATGTCAAAGAAGATTTTTTAGCACAATTATTGGCAATTAAGGGAGAGTCAATGATGAAGCTTGGTGTTCCAATGAAGAGAGAAGAATGGGAAGTTATAGTTGATGAGAATGTGGATGTTACATATGAGATAAAAGAATTTCTTGATTATGATACTTTTTCTTAAATGATATGGTGGAAGGAGATGGATAGAGAAAAAGAGGATGTAGTAGATTTTGCATGGTCGTGTGTAGAGATAGTGAAATATGTTGCAGGATTTTGGTGGAGGTGGATAGTTAGAGGTGAGTTTGAACCCACAAGGAGGAGAAAAGAGTGTAGAGTATTTGGTAGAGGAGGTCAGGCTTTAGTGGGAATGATCCCACAAGAAGGGTGAAGGGAAAGAGAATGTAATGTTGTTGGAGGATGGTTGTGCATGTTCTGGCATGATGCTAGAAAAATTGAAAGAAAGAATGAGCTAGAATACTTTGGAAAATGAAGGAGTCTGTTGTAGGTTGGTGGCAACTTGGAAGAGTAGTACAACTACTCAACTCCATCATTTTCAAACTATGCTCTCAATAGTTTTACCTGATGTGTCCAATGCAGGAGTATCTAGGTATAGGCATGATCTTGCATCAACCAAAAATATTTTATTTTTAGATCTACTTCCATTTTGGTGTTCAACCATAGAATGTAGATTCATTCGATTTGGGTGGTCAATTTGAAGGTGATTAAGTGATGTTATTGTCAATTACATTTGACAAAATCTCAAATTGTAATTTGAAATTTCCAAATTTGATGTTGAACTCATATTCAATTTTAGTTAATTAGATCTTGCAATGAAATCAAGTTTAAATAAAGGGATGCCATCTAGTGTTCCATTTTAAATGAAAATGTAGATATAAAGTGTATATAATATGATTTTGGATAGTATTCAAAAGCATAAAGGTTCAGCTTTCACACCTCTATAGGGAAAATGCTACCTTAATATTATTGTACATCCGGCTATGAATAGTCGGCTTGTGGCTATCTTAATTCTCTATTAAGTCATCTTATCATTAGTATATTGTTATTTAGTTGTTTAGGTCAGCCTAAGTCTTATATAGGTGTGTCTAAGTCGGCCTAGGTGATATCCTTGGTATAAATAGGTATATATAGGAGGTTGTGAGTCTTATTTCATCATCAAGTTGTGAAGTGTGTTCTCATTAGAGATATTTGGAGGTTTTCCCCCTCAAAGTGGCTTGTTATTCTCGGTTATTATCAAGTATTTGAAGCATATTCCATATCATATTCTTCTATTGTGCAAGTTATTTCATAACAAGTGGAATCAGAGCATGATCTTGGCACCATAGAGGCAAAGTTTTTCTCAATTTTAGAGGTGATTTTGGGAAGAGCATATCTTTCAGATTTTGGCGAATTTTTTTCTAATTTTTAAAGGGTTTTTGAAGAACATAATAGCAGCTACAGTCTAGAGTTCAAAAGAATTGGAGCAGAATTAAGCTAATTTTATTGCACAATAGGGTTTCTACACTATGTTTTTGGAATCTACATATCTCACACATCTTTATTGAATTGGAGTATGATTTTTATTGGGTTTTTGAAGAAATAATAAAGGATATTACAATAAAAATTTGAGAGAATTTAATTTTCATTTGTGTGATTTATTTCAACATTAGTGGTTTCCATCATGTCAGGGCCTACAACAAGGGGTAAAAAGAATGTCACCGGAAGACTCCCATAAGGATGGTGGAAACAATCATGATATTACCTATAATGAGGAAATCAATAAGGTCAAGGAAGAAATTTCCCTCACCAAGATGGATATGTGTGACCTAATATTGGAGACATACAAAGGCTGCTAAGCACCTACATGGATGAACTAAGAAAGGATTTCTGCTGGCCATAGAAAATTACTAATACTAACACAAGCTTTAGTACTCCTATGGGATCTAGGAATTTATTTCCAAAGGTGGATATGCGCAAGTTCGATGGTAAGGATCCTCTAACATGGATAAACCAAATGGAGAATTTTTTTGAAGTACACCAAATCCCAAATGGACAAAAGGTCACGATGGCTTCCTTATATCTAGAACTAGATCAATTCATTTGGTATCATTGGCTTTGCACCCATCGGCACAAAGGCCTCACCTCCGCCCCTGAAGTGGGTCAATTTTACAGAGAAATCCACACAATATAGCAATAGCTACGTATAACTTCTTCACTACCTAGCAAAACTTCAAAATAGGAAATAGCTAGATTATATTCAGCAATTCCAAAATCTAATTCCGAAGGGTGGATATAATTACGGAGGAAAACTTGAATGACTTATTCTTGGGTGGTCTCAAGGATCACATTCAACATGAGGTACGCATGTTTAGCCCTAGTTCCATAAATGAGTCTTTTATCTTAGCACATAGGGTAGAGGAGAAGTATTGATTCCTAAGAAGCAAGGCTAATGTGACAAGAGAGAAAGGATAGACAACACAATCCTACTAAGTTGACTTGCATAAAAAAACTAAGGAGAAAAGAGCAAAAGGCTTGTGTTTCAATTTTGATAGAAAATACAGTTGAGGACATAAATGTAGTGAAAATAAATTGTTTTATATTGAAGGTCCCAATGAGGAAGAAGAGGAGGAACCCATACTAGAAGATGAAAGGAGTCAAATGAGGGATAACATGATTCTCAGCCAATCATTTCATGCAATTTCGTGTTTTAGCCTAAAACTCAAGGTAGGTTCCTGAAGAAGCATACAATAGTGTTGATCAACTCAGGTAGTACTCATAATTTCATCAACAAAAAGTTAGCTACTCATCTAAATTGTTTCATATATCTAGCTCCAGAGTTTCAAGTTTTGATTGCAGATGGTGGTACAGTTAGTTGTTCAGGGAAGTGTCATAGCATTAAATTATCCATGGGAGATTATCAACTTGATACCCCAATGTATACGATATCCATGGGTGCAGCAGATATTGTTTTGGGAGTACAATGGCTTACTACATTAGGAACAATTGAGATGAACTTCCAAGAACTATTCATGAGATTTCAATCAGAAGGAAGGCTAGTAGAGCTAAGGGGGTTGAAGGAAAAATATCCACAAATGGTAAGCTCTCATCAAATGCAAAAGTTGCTTAAGAAAGGAGAGGATGGATTTGTGGCCCAACTATGTTCATTAGAAGTCTCTCAATCTAATACTCCTACTCATCCAAATTCTGGTGTTATAATTGATCATCACTGAGTTCTTCTTGGAGATATGCTTAAAGGAATTCCTCCTAAGAGGGATCATGATCATGCGATACAGTTAGTTCTAGGGAGCCAACCATCGAACATCAGGCCTTATAGGTATCCACACATAAAAAAGAGTGAGATAGAAAAATTGTTGAGGAGATTCTAGAGGTAGGAATTATCAGGCATAGCCAAATTGCTTACTCCTCGCCTGTGGTGATGGTACGTAAGAAGGTTGATACTTGATGCATGTTTCTAGATTATAGAGTGCTCAACATGTACACCATTAAAGATAAGTTTCCTATTCTAGTCATTGATGATTTGATAGATGAATTGAATAGACCTATGCTACCAATTAGATCTTAGATTTGGCTATCACCAACTGGATTAAGGAGGAGGATATTTGTAAGACAGAATTTTGGACTCATAAGGGTCATTATGAATTTTGGTGATGCCATTTGGTCTTACCAATGCACCATCTACATTCCAAAGTTTGATGAATTCCATTTTTAAGAAGTTCTTGAGAAAGTTTGTGTTAGTATTTTTTGATGATATATTAATTTATAGCAAGACTTGGGAAGAAAATTTGCAACATGTGGACCAAGCATTACAAATACTTGAAGATCATAAACTCTATGCTAAGCCATCCAAGTGTGCTTTTGGTCTTATAGAGGTGGAGTATTTGGGACACATAGTTTCACATGGAGTAAAGGTGGACCTTAACAAAATTATTATCATGGAATGGCCTATTCCAAAAGCTATTAAGAACCGAGAGGATTCTTGGGATTGATAGGGTAACAGAAGATTTGTGAAGAATTATGGTAGTATAATCAAAGACCTTCACCACTCTATTGAAGAAGGATTCTTTTCATTGTTCCAGTCTACCAATACATTTGGAGAGATTGAAGGAGGCTATGTGTACAACTCCAGTGCTTGCCACTCCCGACTTCACCAAGGAATTCATTATGGAATGTGATGTTTCTAGAAATGGGATAGGACCAATTCTCATGCAAGAAGTTCAACCAATTGCTTTTGATAGTCATCAATTAAAGGGTAAGAATCAACTAAACCCATTTATGAGAAGGAAATGCTAGCAATGGCTCCATGCAAAGTTAAACAATGGAGGCCTTATCTATTGGGTAGACACTTCAAGGTTAAGACAGATTATGATAGCCTAAAATATTTTTTGGAACAAAGACTATCTTCTGAAGAGCAACAAAAATGGTCACTAAGATGTTAGGATATGACTTTGAGATTGTATATAAGAAAGGGAAAGAAAATATTGTCGCAGATGCACTATCAAGGAAGGATGAGAAAGATGAAGCCTTATTGTGTGCCCTTTCAATATTACAAGCAAATTGGGTGGAGGAAGCCAAAGTAGAGTGGCAAAATGATGTTGCGACTAGTAATCTCATCGAGCAATTAAAAAGTGATCCTAGTAGTTAAGATAAGTTTTGTTGGAAGGGAGATACTCTTTGGTATAAAGTGCATTTGTATCTCTGCAAGAATTCCAACCTTAAAATCAAGATTCTCACAGAGTTGCATGAGTCTCCAGTGGGTGGTCATTCAAGAATTTTGAAGACATATCATCAAGTCAAGCAAGATTTCTTTGGGAGGCTAAAGGTGATGTTCAAAAATTTGTATTGAATGTTTGGTGTGTCAAAGGCATAAAGGGAGACAATTAAGGCACCAGGTCTCTTGCAACCCTTATCTATTCCTAGCCAGCGTTGGGAAGAGATATCCATGGACTTCATCACAGGGCTTCCCAAATCTAAAGGTCATAATGTCATCATGGTGGTAGTTGATCGGCTCACTAAATATGCACATTTCATTGCATTAGCACATCCTTTTACAACAAGTGTAGTGGCTAAAGATTTTTTGGAGAATATCCAAAAGCTACATGGTACACCTAAAGTTATTGTTAGTGATCGTGATCCTATCTTCACTAGTCACTTTTGGAAAGATTTATTCTCATGTTTGGGTACTCAATTGGCTCTTAGCTCTTCATACCACCCTCAATTAGATGGGAAAACAAAGGTTGTTAATAAGTGTTTGGAAGGATATCTACGTTGTTTCACTTCAGAGAAACAGTCCCAGTGGGTAGATTGGCTACCACTTGCGTAATGGTGGTATAACACTTCTTTTCATAGCTCATCAAAAATGTCTCCATTTTTGGCACTTTATGGATACCCCTTCCATCATACCAATATGTGTCCCTAAGAGTTTAGGCAGAGAAGTTAATTCACTTGCTTCATCAACAAGTACTTTTCAGGACCAAGGAGAATTTAGCCATGGGTACAAAATCGTATTTGAAACAACAGTGTGAACAACATCGTAGTGAAAGAAGTTTTGAAGTTGGGGATTGGGTCTTCTTGCGATTGCAGCCTTATAAGCAAATCTCACTAAAGCAGCAAAGAAAGAATAATAAGTTGTCTCCAAAGTATTATGGTCCATACCAAATCATGTAGAAGATCGGTAGTGTTTCCTACAAGCTTGAGTTGCCACCAACAACAAAGATACATCCAGTTTTTCATGTTTCCTATTTGAAGAAGGTAATTGGGCATAATATTCCCACTCAAACAACACTTCCCGAGCTGGATGAAGAAGGAAGAATCATTTTGGAACCAGAGTGCATTCGTCAAACACGCACAAAGAAGCTGAGGAATAGAACTATCACTGAGTATCTCATCCAATGGAAGAAGTTACCAGCTGAAGATGCCACATGGGAAGATGAGGAGTTCATTCAAAAGTTTCCAAACTTGATTAGCATTGAGGGCAATGCTTCTTTGAAGAAGGGGGGCATGCTACGCCCTTAATATTATTGTACATCAGGTTATGAATAGTTGGATTGTGGCTATCTTAACTCTCTATTAAGTCACAATATTAGTATATTGTTATTTAGTTGTTTAGGTTAGCCTAAGTCTTATATAGGTGTGTCTAAGTCGGCCTAGGTGATATCCTTGGCATAAATAGGTATATATAGGAGGTTGTGAGTCTTTATTTCATCATCAAGTGTGAAGTGTGTTCTCATTAGAGATATTTGAGGCTTTCCTCAAGTGGCTTTCTTGTTATTCTTAGTTATTATCATATTTGCAAGATATTCTATATCATATTCTTCTATTGTGCAAGTTATTTCATAACAAAACCATATGAATGGTTTGTAACATCAAATAGGCATGATATTAACGCAGAAAATATGAAAATGAAAAAGATAAAATATTATGGAGAGCAAAGAGCTGAGCTCTTTGGATGGAGGAACTTTTCTTTCAAAAATGATAATGCACAAGTAAAAGGGAGGTGTGATACTTTTCTTATAGAAATTTTAAGAATAAAATGCAAATAAATTACATATAATAGGAAGGTCGATGTGATTAGAAGGGGAGATTAAATGCATTGAATAGGAAGAAGAAGGGTCTCGAGCATAAGAATGAACAATTTTAAAATGTAGATAATGTATAAAAAAGTGGAGCCCACACCTACATGTGACAGGAGGGATTTCTTGTAAAGTAGAAGAAGGAAATAGGGTGGAAGAACTAAGGAAGTTAAGACCTACTCATGGAAAGTCAAAATGGTAGAGGGGTGTGCAATATAGTGAGAGGTAGGGGCTACATTAGATAAGGTGAAAATATTGAAGGAATGCAGATTAAGAAGATATTAGAAGTTATGCTAAGGAAGGAGAGTTTAGCTAGAGTTCAAGGTAGATTTATATTTTCAATTGGTTGGAAGATTTGAATGAAGGAAAGAATAAAATGTTGCATATGGGGTTTTGGGAATAGGAAGGATGGTGCTACAATACATTGTGAGCCAAAGGAACTTACAAATTATATACATTGAAGGTGTACGCCATAGGTGGGATTATGGCATAAGAAAAATTAGAGGAATAAGACAATGGGAGATTATTGACATCATATAATTTAGATAGGAAATCCATTGTAGATAAAATTAATGTAGAAGAGGTTGTGCTTTATATAGTGCAAATTATAATTGAATCAAAGTTGAATACTGAATCAATTTTTGGTTTGAATGTAATTATTTTTGTTGC